>VYZW01027843.1:3050-44229 GCA_013401315.1 Balaeniceps rex | reverse complement strand
TTGAGATAAGAACAGTTTAATAATTGAAATAAAATAAAAGTAAAAATAAAAATAAAAATAATAATAATAATAATAATAATTGTAATGAAAAGGAGAACGAGAGAGACAAACAAAACCCAGGGAAAAGAAAACAAGTGATGCAACCGCTCACCACCCGCCGACCGACACCCAGCCAGTCCCCGAGCAGCGATCGCTGCCCCCCGGCTAACTCCCCTCGGTTTATATACTGAGCATGACGTCATATGGTACGGAATAGCCCTTTGGTCAATTTGGATCAACTATCTTGGGCTGTGCCCCCTCCCAACTTCTTGTGCACCTGGCAGAGCATGGGAAGCTGAAAAAGAAAGTCCTTGACTAGCCTAAGCACTACTTAGCAACAACTAAAACATCAGTGTGTTATCAGCATTCTTCTCATGCTAAATCCAAAACACAGCACTATGCCAGCTACTAGGAAGAAAAGTAACTCTAACCCAGCTGAAACCAGGACAAATGGAATTTGGTTTACTGCATATCCTTTAATTAATTAGTACAGGGTGCGATGCCATTTTCAACTTATTTTCAAGTTTTTAACTTTACCATGAACAAACAGTAATTGTTATGGAGAAATCCAAATCTTTTTAAGAATATAACATTATTCCAGTTCCTGAAGGATTCTTAATTTCATCATCTGCAGATGAAAAATTGCTCATGGATTTCATACATCCTTTACAAATAAGTTTTATATGTATAAATATTTCCCCATGTATATAGCATGAATTCAAGTGCAACAACTGGCAGACAAAGGGAACAGATAATGTATTTGAATTCAGAAATATTTTAGCCCTGCTTGTGCTGAATGAAGACAGGATGTATTGAGAAAAATAGCTTTTATAGGTAATTGATACCTACACTTCTATATGTTACATTTTTCAGTACCAGAGTTGGTCACCTTTCACAAATAAAACTAATATTCAGCTGACTTCCATAACCTTGCCTAGACATTGACAATCATCGTTGGAAAGTTTAAGGGTGACAGAAGTAGTTCAGGGGACATCAGAAGGTGGTTTGGCTCAGAGTTCTGCACTGAGGAATTCTGAACAAATGTGAAGCAAACCTGCTAAAAACCTCCCAAGATTTTCTAAAGCTGTCTAGCAGTCTTTTAAACTTTTTTTTTACCAACCTGCTGGCTGGAGTTTTTGCTTCATGTTCAACACCAGATCTTCCTCTTTGGAAATTATATCAATTTATTCTGCATAGCTGTTGGGTCTGAATGAGAACAGCTGATTTGCCATGGAAAACAGCTGGTTACAATCCTATAGAATTTTTTTATGCACTGGAAAAAAGTTATCCTGTTTTCTTTCTGTCTTTTTAGAGTAATCAAAGCTAATTTCTTCATCAATCATGTCTCTTAAATCTCTCAGTGTTCTTGCTACTCTCATCTGGATTGTCCCAAATTGTCCACCTTTTTCTTGAAGGATTATCCCTGGACTGGACCCAGCAGAAGCTTTCATTCTGCATTGTACACTCAAATTTTCACCTGTTGTGCCCTGCACTGATGCTTTGTTAATAGAATCTAGGAATTACTTTCTTCTCATCTTTTTTTTTTAAGAGAAAAACTTCAATGTTACTGCTGCCTTATATTTCCTTTGTGAACCACTAAGACCTCTGGATCTTCCTCTACCAGTCTCTACCACTTTGCCCTTTTTAGAAAATTTTTCATTCCTACTTCTATCGTATCAGCTTTTACAGATGATTTAGCCGTTTCAGCATTATTTTCAATGATAACGTGCTTGCAAATCTTCCCAGTCTTGTGTCATCCACACATTTTATCACTACAATTTCTACTCCAAATCCAAGTTACTAATGAAAATACTGACTGGATTGGGTGCAAACAAATCTTTCACAAGCCTTAAAGAAAATGTTCTTCTATTTGATGACTATTTTTGAGATAAATCTTCCATCATTTTATAACCATTTGTAGGTTACTCTAGCTAGATCATATTTCCTTAGACACGTTATAAGATAGTCATGCAGGACAGTGTCAGAGGTCTTATGAATGTTGAGATTTACTACCTTCCCCTATTCACCTAGCCACCTACCCTGTCAAAGAAAGAGATTACACTAAGAGATTACACTCCATTTTATGGAGCAATTTATTTTAACTATTTTTTATTTTGGAGGGATTTACAAATTATTTGCTATTTTTTTAATTCCGGATTCTTTCTGAAGTTAGGCTGTAGTTCCTCTGGCTATTTCTTTTTCCTTTTTTAAAAAGTCGGATACTTTAATGTCCTCTTCCAGTTCTCAGGCATCTTCACTATCCTCAGTGAATTTATAGCACAGCAAAAATATTGATGGCAATGTAGGGCAAATTGAAAAAAGAGAATACTAAGAAGAAATTAGCTTTGTGAATCCCTAATGAAACATAGTGAAACATTAATATCTCTACAAAGTGGAAATACAAGATGAATAATCACGGACTAATGTGGGTGATAAGTGCATCTGGAAAAAGCCCGCTTTAAAGAAATGCCAGACAATGACAAGAAGAATCACACTGGAAGTGCAAAGAAAGTGGCCTTTCTAGCCTGGGAAATCTTGCCTTGCTTAGGCTGTCTCACCAACTGCAAAAAATGGAATAGCAGACAGCAGTATAATACAGACCTCATTCTATGTTGATGTGTATGTTTTCATTGCTTACTTAGGGCATCCTATGCTAATGTAGGTTAAAATCTCTCAAATAAGGGAAAATTTGCTATGAGTACCCTGCATGGCGATGCCTTGGTGCATATTTTATGATAATTTCTCAATAATCTGCCCTTTCTGGCCTGATGAAGAAGTCAGTGATAAATTGAAGACTGTGGTTTAATGTAAAAACATGCAGCTGTTTTGTTTGCATTTGCAATCTCCAGGTTCATGGCCTTTTCACACAGTATCTGAGTCTCTAACTGGACAGGATTATCACATTTGATTTCCCTGTACTGTTGTACAGCTCAAAACGAGGTGGTGGCACAATATTTGCTTAATTTCTCTCATTTTTATAGAATTCAATATTTTTGAACATTTTTCCCTAAAAGCAATAATTCCTTAGGTTTTTTGTGGACTCCCTTCACCTGCACCATTACTGATTCTGTACCGTAATCCTGACTGATACTTCTTGACTAGAATAGGGAGAAGTTCTGAAAAGGTGTACGAGAAATCTAAAGCAAGTTGTATATGCTCTTGAGACTTAGTCTATGCAGTTTGACTTCAGCTGAGAATCTGGCCCTGAGACACTGTACAGATTTAGAGTTGTATCGTAATTCTATTTTAGACCCCTAGGAAATACGTAACATTTAAAATGTGTATTATCCATTTCAAAGCAAACTGCTGTCTTTGAGCCGGCAGTTTTGTATCTCTTACGTGAAGATTTTTAATCTTACAACATCAGTGAAGATGTGAGAATTATGTTCCCACTTTCCTATTGTATACTTTAGAAGTTAGCATCTGGACGAGCAAGAAGCTGCAGTTAACAAGAAGTCCTTTACCAGACATGCTGAGGGGAGGGGGTGAGAAAAGTGGCTTGAAGTTAGTGTTCTGCTTCCAGAGCCGAAAGCCAAACCTACTCCTGGCATGTCTTCGAACAGCCTGGGGGATGCACTAAATAATTCTGGCTTTGTGCCTGATAATGACTCATGTAAGCATTCTTATCACAAAGGGACTTCAGCAGAAGCCAAGGATCAGACCTTATTTGTGTATCTGTGTGAGTGATAACAGAAGGGAACGAAGCAATTCTTCATCTTCTTTTTCTATAGGTAAATGTTTACCTTGTTCTTTAATGAAATGTCTTGCATGGGAAGGAACTAGGCATCAGGTATTAATTCTTAAAATACCTTTAGAGTTGTAAACAACTTACATATGCAAGTCTTCTGCAAATGAATCTGTGAGAGTTGAGCAGAGCATATAATTTTTTTGAAAGAATATGGACTTTTTCTAAATGGGAACTATTAAACTTCAAGCTGTAAACCCTTAAAACTCCTTCACTTTAGAAAGTGTTGGATATTGCCATCCGTAAGGAATGGGAGTTGAAAAAAATGCGCAACTCTGCTCTACATATGTAATATTTTGTGTCTTCATGGTGGATATGAAAGACCTGGCACATCGTTTGGAGCTGAGGAAAATTAGCAGTATTTACAGCACAGTTTAGCCTGTTCTCATAACTTCCATGCAAAAGCAAGGTAGGGTGATGTTTCCTAAAACATGGTCTTCAAAACTGGAAGTTAGGCTCAAGTAATATTAGTTGTGTATAATGAACAAAATCTTATTTTATATATGCTCATTAGCTAATGCAGAGGTTTTTTATATAGCTCAAATGCGGTGGCTTTTTGTGATGCTGTTACTCATGTGAAGTTCAAAACTAGAATCCAACTGTTCATTTCTAGATTCTTTTTTTTTTTAAATAGATGACTATTCTAAACTGTAAGAGAAATGTTTTTTTTGGAAAGACAGGCCCCATATTTACTTTAAAATTTATTTTTCAGCGTGGTTTAATCAGGATGAGCTGTGAAGTTAGCTTCTTCCTATTGTAATGATGATTTTAGTGTCCAAGAGAAAAATTTTCATTAAATACTCAATTTCTTTGAAGGAAGAAGGAATGCTGAGAGTGAATATACGTTAATATTTCTTAATTTTAGTGGCAAATGAAAATTGAATGGCTGCTTACTGTATAAATTCTTTTTCAATCATATTTTTATACTAATTGTGTTTTTTTTTTTTTCCATTCACAGTCTTTCAGAAGTGGTATTATATACCTGGAGTTTTGTTATATTTTTTTGAAGATGAACATCAATTTCTATTTCGTATAAAATATAGACTAATTATAGCTGCTAACTAAAGCAAAATATTTCTTTTTATGGCTGTCCAGCAATGAACTCTGACTGGGATAAGCTGCATGACTCCAAGGCAAGCCTACTTGTTCCAGGACCTTGAAGGAAGGTGTTGTGAGGCAGAATTAATACAAGTCTCAAGCTGTAAGAACAGAGGGAAAACAATGCTGTCTCATCCTTCAAGTCAGAACGTTGCACGAGAGGAGGAGGACATCATGGAAGCCAAAGATGTGGGGAGTGAAAGTCATTCCAGTCCTTGACAAGCCCCTCTGAACCTCTGGGAAGCTAATGAAGGTGAATTTGGGTGCTAGCAGACCATTATGCCCTGGCTCTAGTTATAGTTCTACCTCTATAGTCTACCTCTATAGTCTGCTAGTGTGAGTTTTCAGACCTTTTTTTTTTAAATTTTCAGGTGTTTTGCTTTCTCTTCTCCTGCTTGACTATTAAATTGGCCATAAAAAAGCAGCATATGCAAACCTTCTGAGGTTTTTTTTGCATGTGCACGTAAATGTATAGCTGTGAGCGTACACCAGATTATATCCACAGAGACATGGTCTCAGCTTTGCACAGTCCTGTATATCGTGCCATTAATAGAATACAATTTTGTGTTAATCCTTAAAAGACCTAGAGGGCTGAAGATAGCAAAATGTAATTTTCAATAAATAAAGAATTGTCAAATCTCCACTTACTAAACAATTTGATCAATAATACTATGTGTCCTCTGGAGGTAAAAGATGACCACAGCGCAGTATCACATAAAAGAAATTCCAGAAGAAAATTTAAAACTTGAACCTAAGGTCACAGTATAGACATTTGCTCTTAGGTTTTTAGCACTTAACAGCTTCGAATGACACCTAAAAAAGAATAAAATCTTTCTTTGCTGTCAATTTGCAGAACTTCTTAAAAACTTCTTCAGACACTGTGGATTATTTGAATCAATATCTTAAACTTCTGTTCCACTTTGAACCTAATACTCTTCATGTTGTGAACTAGTTTTAGTCAAATGTCTTACTATGTTCTCAGTTTAATTTTATATTAGTGATAATAGGTTATAAAGAGTGTGTAATGAGAATGAGAATTGGCAAAGTGAGGTTTGGGAAGGTAAAAGAAGGAAAATTGTCACCTCCAGGAAAGAAATTAATATTTTTGTTTGTTACATTATTGAGAGATCGTGTAAAAGTTGAAAACTGAGATGTGTGAAAATTACAAATGTTTGCAATCCCCGTAGATACTTTACCTAACAAAGTGAAACATCAAGGGGATTGTCTTTCTAATTCCTCTTCCAGTAAAGGCCTCATTATCACTTACAGCCATTTCAAAAAGTGGGCAAAGTGGGCTAAGTCAGGTCCCATTCTGAATGAGCAGAGAGATTCAAAGGTTCTGATTCAATAGCAAATTTAAATAGGAGGTTTAAGATTTCATTTTACTTTAAAACTTTCAGTTTCATTCCATTCCAGACTCAAAAGAATCTTGAGAGTGTACATTCACAAGAAATTGAATAAAATATACACATAAGCCTTTGTTCACGTGAAAGCTCCTACCAATGTGGTATGATAGTGCAAACAAAATGAGAAAATACTGCACAATGATGCAATGCTTATAAGAAGTATAAAATGCTTGCAAGCAGCAAGGCAGTCAGTTGTTTAAAGCTCCTATTCAGGGCTCAGAATAAAAGCGTATGACCAACTGGAAAAGACCTTTAAAGGACCAAACCAAAAAGATTCAGTGAGGCAATAAAAGAGATACCCTTTGTCCAAATGAAAGAAATGCACGAGAAAAAAATTGAGATCTAGTGGAGTAAATTGCTGTAGCATAAAAGCAAATTATAAGATGTTGGTGTATTTTTAAACACATTTGATGTAGGAAGCCTGGCAGAAATCTGAGGTATAAAACAGATGTCAAGGACATCCATGGTGGAAAAGTTGAACAAATTCTTTGTATTGACGATAACTACAAAGCATCTGAGGAAGGGTGTCTTCCACCCTGAAGTCTTTAAAAACTTGAGAATTAGGTTGAACTCAAGTGTCAGTGGAAGTTTTTTTGAAAAATTAGAAATAAATAATGAAATAGTATTCAGTATGAGATGATAGTCAAGTATGTAGTTAAAATGGCATAAAACCCAGACTACTTCTAAACTATCTGACATTGTGGGGGATGCTGCTAGATGAAGGCTTACTTCATACTGGCTTTGTTTCTTACACTCTCTCTCAGGATGTGCTACTAACCTCTGTCAGATATGGGATACTGGGACAGATGAAACTGTAGTCTTAACTGATAACAGTTGTGACATTCTCTTGCATTTGCCTCAGAAAACACAGAAAATTATTACAGCTACTTTGTTATTTAACTTTTTTCACATTATTCATATTACTTTGTTATTAGGATGACAAAACCAAAAAAACTTCATCTATCTGTGGTAAAGCACATCTCACAAGGCAGTAAGCTTGTCAGTTGTTGCAACAGCCCGTGTGGTGGTGGTTACAGTATTTTATCTGTAACTAGAAAGAAAAGTAAAGAGAAAGAAATAAAGGGAGAGGAGAGGAGAGGAGAGGAGCGGAGAGGAAGGGAAGGGAAGGGAAGGGAAGGGAAGGGAAGGGGAGGGGAAAGGGGACTCTGTAAGTAAGCCTTACGTAGTGATGTACAGTTATTTAGAAGCTAGCTTTGTGAGTTTTCTAATTGTGAAAAGATCAAGGACACAACTTTTATGATACCAATTAATAAAAAGATAGAACATTTGGAACTTATATCTGTAATAATCCTAGCTTTATTTTTTGTTCATTATAGGAAATCCAAAGTTTCTGTGTTATAAAAAGGGAGAAAAAGCTTTGACTCATAAATCAGGAGAAAATAAGTCTGCTGAAGGTAGAAGAAATTCACTATATACTTTAAATGTTAATCTACTAAACGCTTCCAGTTGTTTTTTTGGTAGGTCAGCGGTAGCTCAGCCTGCCTCATATCGTTAACATTCATTAAAATTTATAAATACCCTGAAACTCTTGTTTCTGGTAGACCAAAAATTTTTATATGAGAAAGAACTGTCCTTGTCTTACGCACATAATGAACCCTTTTCCTGTCTCTGCTTTGCTGCCTTTATTGTGGTGAATGGTTAAGATTGCTGTCTGACCATAGCAAACTGTGATTAATAATGACCTTTTGCTATCAAAGACCCCCACACCCACTTAAAAGCAACAGTATACAAGCTGAGAAGTGGTCTGCTCTGAGTAATGCATATTTGATGACTCTTGTTTTCCTCACAACTCTGAAAATGCTTTAGTTGAATGCTAGCAAATTATACCTCATTGTATGAAGCAAGCCCATGGGATTAAATGAAAACTTTTTTGGGAAAGGAAGCAACCCAGCCATTGCCAATAATTGTTGGATACAACATAAAAAGTCCTAATAGTAACTTGAAATCTGAATAAAGTAAATTTGTGATATTCATTGAAAAATCTGTCTGAACCTTGCTTCAAAAACGTCGAAGCATTTTGCTCATCTCAGTTTTTCTGCTGTGCACAGATACACACTGACTGTTGCAATGTAGGAGGGAATCTTTGAAATTGCCTGCTAAATGTCACAGTGATCATTAAAGTAATGTACGAAACCACGGATGTAGGGGATCTGTGTTCAGTAAAAATGCTTTTTTAGTAAGAGTTATTAAGAGTCAAGAGCTCTAAAGAAGGATGTTATTCTCACTGTCTGCTGCAGAGTAACTCCAGTCAGCGGCAGGAAGAGAAAGCCTTCTCTGTTGTGCCTCCCATCAGCCTGCTGGTGAGATGTCCTTAGCCTGAAGTCTCTCAACATTTTGTATGTCTCTGTTAAAAAGCAAGTTTGCATCTTGGTAAGTGTAAAAAAAGGAAAATACATTGACCTGTTAGAATAAGATTACCAAGACCACTCAACTCTTACTGGAGGGAAGAAGGGAGGCTGTCTGCCGTTTTTGTATAACTGGGATACGATATTTGAAAGCACAGCAGGAATATACTCTCAGCCAAGGAGTAACTGTCAATGGTGATGTCTGTGATGTGGAGAGGGAGAAGGGGAGCATTGACACCTCCAGGCAATCCTTCCCTCTCCTCTGGCTGTGCTGCTGTAGGGCTAGGAGCACCTCTGCAGAAGGCAGTCCTGGAAGAAAGAGAGGGTCCCACTGCCAGCTGGCCAGCAGGACTGTGCAACTGGGATGGGGCATCTCAGAGAGAGGGCACCAGTGGGCTACAGATCAGGGACACTGGTCCTACTCTCACATGTCGCTGCACGGAGCAAGAGAGGGAAAAGAGCAGAGGCAGCAAAGCCTCCCCTGTAAGACTGGAATGGCAAAGGAGTCTGGGCATGGCTCAGCCCAGTGCCTGCAGTTCTGGAGATTTCTATTCCAGTAGCTTGTGACTTCCTGACAGCTCTGCATGTAGTTTTCCTGCAGTTTTTGACATCACGGTAAGACTGGGCAAAATGTGTTCATGGTATGAATCTGTACCGGACTTCCATTTGAATAGTCCAGTGAAGACTGAGACGTCACCTGGACAGGAGAAGGAAACAGGTAAGAAAGTTATCATAAGAAATGGAGATAATCATCAACATGTTATAAAAATATTTTCCAAATTAGAAAAAAATCAGAGGAAGGAATATCTTCTGAAAATTAATTTATTGGGAGAAATCACAGTTTTTTTATGAATGTTTTTGGTGTCAGAGAAGGCCAAAATTCTTGAAGGACTTTGAAAGTGTCTTAAAAGTATTTGTATGTGTGCTGTATTAAACTTAGGTAAAGATTGTTCCAAAAGATTCTTCACAATTTACATAGAAGACACAGATAAAGATTTTGGGAGGAAACTTGATGCCACCTTGCAAGCTTATATACAGGTTTATATACAACTTCAAATACAGTCAAGAAGTATATTGCCATCAGCTGTAGCCATATAGCTTTGTTTTAGAACTACAACATCTGATGCAACTCAAAACTGATTTTTTAAAAAGCATGATAAAGCTGTTGAAGAAAAAAATTATAACTAATCACTCCAAGTTTCTTCAACTGTTACAGTTACATCTAAAATGCTATATGAAAGTCCTTGTTTGGAGCAAGTTCATCTTGTAAATATTGTGTAAGAAAGCTGTACAACAATAAATATAAGGAAACTAACAAGATCCATTCCATTAAGTTCTCTAAACTGTAATTAAAAATACAGTTGCTTAGAGCTGCACAAAAGGATATACCTGTAACTTGTTAATTGCATTCCAGCATGTTAATGAAGTTTGATTAAAGTTATCTGTTAGTAGTAACTAGTAGTGGGTATTGATTTTTATTAAAGAACAATTAAAATATTATAGCACATTAACAAATCTGCTTTGCTTTCATTTACTTCTTTGATTTGCTTCCAGAAGTAAAGTTTTCCAAATGTATCCGGAGTTTTCTTACTTGCTGGTAACTTGGTTCTCAATTTTAGCTATGGTTTGTGTAAATATTCACTATGGTGCCCTTTGGAAAACAATATTAGAGTACCCATAAAAGCTAAAAACCATATCTTTATGACTTTCCTATAAATCAGACAATTAAAGCCAGAAAATAATTATCATCCTGAGCTTGATATGTGCCCTTGAATTATTAAATACTGTGGCTTTAATTGTTTTCTATGTAGATGATGTGTGTTTTGCTGTTCACATCACAAACATATAGCTAATTTGAAGACTGATCTTCCAAACTTCTGTCGGTACTTGGGGAACTCCAAAATCTGTAAGTACTCTTTTTCTATTGCAACAGTTCCCTAGGAAAATCTGCTAGTGAGCATGCCTGTGGTAATTGCTTCAAGTGGCCATGTGATTAATTAATGCTGAGATGATCCCCTAAGGATCCAGTGAGTTGTCTGTGCTTTATCTGAGTGGGCCTGAATGTGCCAATTGACAGCTTATAGATGCTGCCACCTTTTGAAAAACAGTATGGATCCATCCTTGGTTTTAGAAAGAGACGGTTTAGGTTAAAAGTGGAGCGCCTCAGGGTCTCCTTTGGAGTTTTTCAAGACCTTAAGTGTCAAACCCCTAAGTAACCTTGTCTGAATTCAGTGTCGACCCTGCTTTGAGCAGGAGCTTGGACTCGATGACATCCTGAGACCTTCTGAGTTACGCAGGAGAGGACATTCTGCTGTGGGTCCTGAGAGGTTGTGACAGCTTAAGTCCTGGGGAGACACAAGATGCAAGATACACCCCTGTTTATATGGTCACACTGGCTAGATCAGGCTGGTCCTATCTTATCATGGTGGCTTTTATGGGTCTCATTCTTGGATGCCTAAGTCTTCTTTTTAATATAATGAACTGATGTTATTTATGACAAAAACCTGACTAAAACAGGCAACATAAAATTTTTCCTTTGAGTAGAAGAACCCCAGAATGTAGGGCTCATTAACTCAGTATGCATCAACCCCTTGGCTAGTCATTACTAGCATTTTTATGACTGCTTCATGGCAAGGATGATATCACTGAAACTTTGGGTCAATCATTCAGATGAGGTGGGCCAACATTTACTTTCCTTTTTTGTTCTTAAATTTTATTTAATGGGTATTCTATCTGCCTTATTTACCTCAAGATATGTATGTGGATGAATATTTTTCTTTCACAATTGTCTTGATATCTCACCATCACTTCCAGATTTTATCTTTCCACCAAGAGAGATGGGAACAGCCATCACACTAAAGAGGACGAACGGAAGAACATGGGTAGATTACATGGCCATAGTCTCGTATGATGACCAAATAGGAAATGTTACCCTAACCTCTGCAAATCCACTCAAATAGAGGAGCTGACCTAGTATTGAGTGAGAACCAACTCATAGTCTGTCTATCTAATATCCTGTTTCTGATGACGAGTCATATCAGTTGCTTCAAAAGAATATATGGAAAACTGAAAATAGATTTACAGGTGTGGAAGATTATACCAGGAAAGTTTCACCCTAATCTCTAGTAGTTACAGATTTGGTTAGCCTTCTAAAGTATTTTTCGGACATTGATAACTATGGTAACTCTCCGTCTATATAGGTATCTGCTCACTCTTTCCTGTCTGAGAATAGGAATGTGAAATATTCATGAAGGAATCCTGAAGCCAAATGGAAGACCTTGACTCCCCCAGTCTTATGGAAAATAACAGTGGCACTCATAATTTACAGACATTTCCCAGTACACACTAATTTTAAGATGCTTTTAATGCAACTCTATGCAATTTAAAAAAGTACAGCTATTCACAACTTTACCTTTTTCAGTTTATGCATTTCTCTCCCATATAAATAACCAGATTCAGGTGAGACCAGAGGACATGTACATACATGTATACATGCACATCCACACCTTTCACTGAAGACTAAATTTGCTGATCTTCCTGTAGGAACTGAAAAACATCTGCTAAATATTTTCTGCTCAAAGAGAAATGAATGGTGGGTGTTTTAATCTTTGCTTTTTCAGCCATTAAGTGATGTTTATTCTGCATATTGTTAGAACATGATCATGCTCTTCTGTGTGATTTTTATATTGCTTTAATATTTGATATAAGAAATACTATACCAATTAGTCACTATCCTCAAATTGCTTCCTTCATTTCATTGAGTTGTTGACTCAAAGACTGAGATAGAATAATCTAACTGTAGGGGAAAGTATTAAAAAAAAATCAAAGAGATGGACTCCTGGGAAATTTGAGATATTGTTCAGACTTGAGAAACCTGCCTCAAAATACCTTCAGTCTAATGATTTTAGCGTTTGCATCTCCCTTTTCTAAGGAGATTGTGACATCTCTAGCTCCAGGCAATAGCTTCTGGGAAAGGTGAGGCTGACACAATTACAGTTGTGATGGGTGCCTGTTAATTCCTGACCTCAAGTTACCAGCATACATCTGCACTGATAGACAGAGCCTGGCATGCATGATGCCTCATTTTGCTCCCCTAAGGGCTTCCTGTTCTTCTGTCATGATGAGTAGTTCTGACAAGTGTGGACTGAGATACTAGGTATCTTGCAAGTGACACTGAACTGGAAACTCCCTGAGATAGAAGAACCAGTGTCAGAACCAGGCATAATATGGCAGAATTTCACCTTTTCAGATTAGCAAAAAAATTAAGAAACAGTCTGCAAGCAGCAGGCAAAGCCTGTGTGAGCCTCATGCCTCATTGTCCTGTCCTTTGCTCTGCATCTCCTGAGCTGCACTGGAGTCTGAAAGCACTGATAACCCAGCACATGGTCCTGATTCATGTGAAATGGGGGCAGACACAAGATTGTGCAGCCTCCCTGATCCCTGTCCTGCTTCACATACGGGCTGTATCCACTCCTGCCTTTTGAACAACACAGGGTTGCTTGTTTAAACACACCGCCAAAGCCTGCCCCTCAGTGATCTTTGACTTCCTGAGAAGTCCTGATTTTTTTTTACTTTTTGCTGGAGGCAGAAAGAAACTAAAATGTCTTGCAAAGCTCTCTGTAGTGAGGAGAAGCAACTAAACCTTCCAATTTACGACAGTATATTGCACCAGCTCTGCCATTTCGCTGTAGAAAAGACAGAACTCTGTGTCAGGGGCTGAGCAGCATTCAGGTCAGTGATGTCTGCCAAGAGGAGGATGCAATTAGGAAGGGCTCTGACGAGCACTGACCTTACCATGAAAGGCTTTAATGGTGCTCACCTTGAAATGAAAAAGGAGTCTAACAGGGAAGCAAGACCAATAATCAGTCTCCAGCCTAGGCAAAACGTCTTTCCCTGACAGAGAAGCAAGTACATGGGAAGAAAAGAGGCTAGCAAATGGATTGTGATAGGGGTTTGGGGCAACTGAGACAGGATGCATGCTATGTGTGAAAACAATAAAATACGTTTAAAAAGAAGCAAAAGGGGGATTAACATACTGTATAAAACCCTAAACTAGGAGACATAGTGTATATAAGGTTGCTCAGGAAGGGTTCAGAAATGGCAGAAGTACTAAATCTTTAACAAAAGCCTGTTACCTTCCAACTGTCATGCTTCTAACTGTTAAATATGTGTTTCAAAAAATGAACCAAAATGGTTTTTAGGCAATTTAATTAAAATTTTCTGCTCTATTAAGTGTTCCTCTTGATAGAGCCTCTGTTCTTTGTTTCTGTTAAGCTCACCTTTTTCTGGCTGTCCAGCAATTACATCTTCTCTCCCAGTTTAATGACCTGTGGTATCATATATAAATTAAGTTCTAAGTGGAGTATGAATCTTTCTGTCAAAGAAAGTCCAGGTATGGACAATGTATGTTCTTAAAAAGTAATTATTTGGTACATTCATGAGTTGAATAGTCTAGGAAAATGGGAAGTGCCGACTTTTTTTTAAAAACCACAAGATGAAGGTGAATACAATACTGCTTATATAAAAGTGTCCTATTAAATTAATATTTGAGACACTAGAAAGAAATTAAAGGCTCAATCCTTGAAGTCAATGGGATAATTTATAACACGTTATATGGCATTTTGCTGAACTGGGCTGCAAAGCTCAGCAGTCAGCACCTTGAAGTACTTGCCTAGGAAACCAAGCGATAGGCTAAATTCAGAAAGTGAATTATTTTAGTTTCATTTTACCTTATGCAAAAAAAGTTATATTTTGGAGTTCTATTAACTTTTAGGCTGATACCTTCAATGTTTTTTTTATCCTTTGTTTCATCTGTTTACCTACAGTCAATTGTAAGAAGAGAAGCTGAAGGGAAAAGTGCCATTCTGAGCAGTTTCTCTCAAAATACTGTAGTCTACAGCACAGGACAGTGGTGGGAAAACTTTTTACTTCATGGACTAAGTGCGTTTTTCTTGCTTACTCTGGAAGAGACGTGGTAGGCAGTTCCCCTCTGCATGGTGCCAGCAGGGAGAACCTAGTGCTGTGCAGCATCCTGAGGAGTTCTGACCTGGTCCCAAATGCCTGGTACACCAACGCCTGTTGCTTCCTGGACTCAGCATGCATATCCCAGAGACTCCCATCCACCTTCATTACTCCTTCAGTATTCACTCGGATGATGGCTTCAGATCCTACCTATCTCAAAGACATTGACTTTTTCTATAGTACACCTTTTTACAATGGCTGGCTCAAGGTTTCTTACCAATGTTGGTAGAATTTCATTCTGTCAAAGATAAAGTGAATGTTTCAAGCACCATCCTCTGTGAGCCATTCACGGCATTCAGACCTGGCAAACTGCTTGGACCATCAAGTATTAGTGGGCCTGATTTTGCGCCTGCCTCCGCTCCCATTTCCCTGCCGCTGCTAAAAGCTAAAAGTTTTGGTGGAACTAGTCCCCACCAAAACAGTACATCCCTCCTGCCAACTTCATCTTCACGATGATTGAGTTCCCTGCCATATACCTGAGGGATGAAAAAAATGGGGATATATGCGGCAAGTCACTCTGCTTTTACTGCTGAGCTAGCACTGACCATAGAGATAACACTTTAAATGTGAAACCCAAAGAGTCTCTTCCAACCAAGACCATAATTTTTCTGTTTCCCTTAGTCTGCTTTCATCCAGTGATAAGTAAGTGAAGTCTGCAAAATATGTCACCAAAACTTCAACCATTTCTGATACTGATCAAGAGGAAGTCTTTCTTTTGACCTTAATTGATTTTAGACCAGGCCTTTAAAGCAAAGAAGTGGTTTGTTAACTTGAAGAATGTTCCAATTCCTAAATGATTGATTTTGGCAGGGCTCATGTAGAGTAGCCACGGTAACGATAAACTCTGTCAACTGTTATGGTGCTGTGAATCAAAAGTTCTGCTGAGGAACTGAAGGTTTGCCCTTTCAAAAGGTTATCACCTTGCATAGTCCACAGTTTTTCTTTTTTCAGGAAAATTACTTCACTTGTGTAACTATCAAAGGTTTAATATATGGGCTGTAAAAATGAGACATTTTCCACATTAATTAGCCTAAAACAGAAATAAAATATTTTTGCCATTAAAGCAGTTCCCCACTGTTAGCCGGATTTCAACATAACTCAAAGCTTGAACAGTGTTCAAAGACTTTTTTTTTTTTGGTGTTGAGCAAAAGTACAACTATTTTAAAGAATCTCACGTAAAACACATAGCATTATTTCTCTGGCTCAGTGATCCAGTTTTTACTGTTTCGTATTTAGGTGAACAGTACATACACTCAAAACTCTTTTGGCAAGAAAAGAGCGAATGTGTGTGTGGTACACTGAAATTTCACTGCTTGGATGGATCTTTTCTCTTACATTACAGCTATGATTTCAATTATTATTCAAAATTATTGCTGTGTTTTATAAACACAGACATGGACAGGGTTATTGACACACAAATTGACACACAAAGTTTATTTATTCTTATTTTAAGTGGTTCTTTTAGGAATTGTAATATATAAACACCAAAAAGAAGTGAAACAGTGTAAATTCATCTGAAATTCTTTTATTTCTGAAATTAAATAATGCATGTCATCTCTTTTTCTGTCATTCTTTTTCAGTTGTATGAACAGCTAAACTGCACTGCAAAGTTCCAAGTTTCTGTCTTTAAAAAAAACCCCCAGTAACAACATCACATTTTAAAAGAGATGAAATTTTAATGTAGATTTTCAAAATGTTAAAATTAGATAAAAAATGCAAAACCTTTGCTTTTGCTTTGCTTTTGCTTTTTTTTTCTACCTCATAGATATGTGTGCTGTGACAGTTGTTCCAAAGTAGCGTTTCTGGATAAATCAAAGCTACACAGCAACAGGAGCTATATCTATATTGGTGACTGGGACAAAGTGCTTAGTTTATTCTTTATGCAATTCCACAAGTGAAAAGATAGCCCTGTTAAGCTGCAGTAATCAGACACAGCAGCTCAGCAGGGTATCCACAAGGCTATCTTACAGTTTGGAACGTAGTCTTTGGCAGGTTTTAGTGAATTTTGTAGTTGTTGCTCAAAGCACTCTTGTGGTCTGCTGCAAAATAATGTATGGCTGAAATACAAGGCAATTACAATGATTCAGGTTTTGGAAAACTGGGCTCACTGGAGGTAGAATCAGATATTCAGCTATTAAAAATCACTCTGACTGCACTAATGTCAATACTGACTTATACTCTATAAAGGCCTGATAATCTCAGTTTGTAGGGAGAGAGTTCCCTAAAGATGTGATCCAGAGACCAATGAAGTCATTGGGAGGTTTTCCATTAATTTCAGTGACTTTTAGATCAGTCTGCAAGTATTTAATGTTAATCTATTCTTAAAAATGAAATACAGGTAACCTTGGAAGCAAGTACAAACACACATATATTTAGAAAAAGACATATCCAAAACATTGAACTTCAAATGAAACTTCAAATGAGAAACAGATTTAGAATCTCTAACAACTTTAGGCAATAAATTCCACAGATTATCACTGCTCTTGCAGGCTGTGCTTTGCTCTCCCACTATACCTTTCTTTAGCTTTTATCTCCACTATGAAGTACCATGAAGTAAACACATGCACCAGTATAGCATAGTACAATTACAATGCAGAGAGAAGGGTTTATAGCAATGACTTGGAGCTGGACAATTGATGAGATGAATTTTGACTGGTGGGTCCAGCTGAATCTATTGTGATCTATCCCATTTCCATTTTTTTCAGTGTTTTATGGCTGACCACTGGAGGCCCAAAGTGACATGTTTCAAAGGAATATGTGTGTTTGTGAACTGTTTGATTGACTTCATATACAGCCGTATGCATTAGTGCCTACATAACAGGGGCGAATGGTTATTGGAAGACAGGAAGAGAGATGCCATCTGTTTTAGCAAAAGTACTGTTACCTTGTGCCAGAACAGACTGTTTGTGGAACTATAGCATAAAATAAAACATATAGACACTGACCTCATGAATAAAAATCCAGGTCTTTAGGTCTTTGAGCGTATAGCCCTGATAAACACATGAGCACTCTTGTCATTAGATTTCAGACATCTACTTCTGCCATATTTGGGGCCTCTTAATTCTCCCTTTTTTCCCTCTGATGAGAGTTATTTACAGTAACATTTCTAAGAAGTCAAACCCTCTTGGCTATTAGCAAAAAATAGCTCTCTGTATTTTTAATAAAAATGGTCTTATGACTATTTTGAAAAGTTATTTTTATTAATATTGCAAAACATTCATAAAGAATGTACAAATTCATTAAAATTTTGACCCAGACATGGATGTTTTATGGGCAGGAAAAAGTGACTCCTTCCATTTATGAAAAATAGAGTCACACAGCCAATCATCTACGAAGAGTGAAATAGTACTGCTAGTAATGACTTCATTATAAAAAAATAGTTAACTGAAAATGCTTGACAAAGTTTTCTAGTCTTTGTCCAGCATAGGAGGAGAACCAATATGTGTAAAACTATTACAATAAATGATTTAAGGAAAAAAATGAGACCTGGGTTTTAAAGAGATACTCTGGTTTTTAGAGATTCAGGGCCAATTTCAGACATCATGAAAGAAAATTCAACTTTGTTGAGGTTAGTGATTCTAATGGAGGCAGGAACAGTCCATCCTTGCCTCACATTAGTATTTCTACTATCACTAAATTATGTTTTCTAGTTTAGAAAAAGAGCTATATGTTGTGGGTATTTTTATTTGATTCATTTACACTTTTAATTATTTCAAACTGCCTTTATTTTGAAGTAAAGATCTACGGAGTTAGCATAGGAAAATGATACCGTATAAGCTTCTATAAAAAATACTCTTATTGTACCAAGTAATGTGTTCAGCTAGACTGAAGTCAATATGGTCTTTTGGCAACAATTACTTGTTGTTCTGTAAACAAATTCACATTTTCAAAGGACCTTTACCCTCTTGCTGGAGAGCAGTACTGCTGCTGGCACTTTCCCTCCTTTACATTCTTGTTTGATGATATTCAGCAGAGGGGTTATGCTGCTGACTCAGAAAATGACGTGGGAAGCAGGTCCTGAGACAAAGCACATGGCAAATGGTGGGAGAAGACACTACTGACATTGCTGTGGCAGGCCAGAGTAGTCTATAACTTCCCTGAAGATACTGCTAGCTCTTATCTTTCCATTGGTGTCTTGAAGGTTGTTTATAAGCTTTTTTCCTGCTATCTCCCATGCTATACCTAGACTTCCTTCTTCACCCTCAACCCCCATCTCTCCTTTACTGAAAACAGAAAAAGTTGCCACGCCAGTAAACTTATCAAGATGTGGATCCGAAATCCAGCATGTTCCACGTGAATCTTTCCCTGGACGTCTCTGGCTTTGGAAGAGGTTCTAGACACAATCAGAAAAACTAGTCAAAATCAGAAAAACTACTCTTCTGATCTTTGGGTCTTTCTGCCGTAACAAGAAAATATGCCTTTTTCCTTTTCTTGAGCTCCCATGTCTATGGTCTCTTAGGCTGAATCCTTCTGTCATTAAATTAAATGGAAGAATTCCATAAAATTCAGATGTAGTATGTAACTAGCATTTTGCAGTTTTTAATTGTCGTGTATCTCTGCATTTATTCTGAGGAAGTAGGTGGAACGGTACCAAGCAGCAATGGACATTTGCTGTCCTGTTTGGAAAATGAAAATCATCAGCTCAGTGGTAATTTCGTTATGCTATTTTTGCCAGGTTCCAGATGGCTCTGAGTTATTGGTAAAATTATATATAGCTTTAGCAAAGTAAGCTATATTCCCGACTGGCTTCTGCTATCGAGCTGTTTTCCTTGATTTAATGCTCAGCAGCGTCATAGTAAATTGCTGAAACAAAGTTAATTTTTTTTTCTTCTTTACCAGCATATCAGTGGCATTGATTTCAGATAACAACCCTTTTGATGTGGTTCTTACTGTATACCAAAGGCACTACCATAAAAATATGACTTAGAGTCATGTTTAAACATGCAGGAAAGTCTGTCATGATCAAGTGAACACATAGATTATATTATCAGGGAAACATATTCTGAAATATTTGATTTTTCAACTTAAAATTATTGAACATGTTTTCAAAAGTTTCAGTGCTCTGTGAAAAGAAAACTTGTGTATGGAAGTTTTCGTCTCAAAAAACACTCTTCCAAAAGTTGTAAAAATGAAGCTGAATTAGAAATAAATTATTCAAACCCATCTGGGGGCCTGAGTTATACTGTCTGTTTCTTGGCATCGTCTATTCTTGCTGGAGTGCGTCACAGTTTCTGTTAGAAAGTGTAAAAAACCTGACCAGATGATGTCAGCACAGACAAGGTGGCTCCTGGCAGCAGATATTAAATAATGGCTGGGCTTAAACGCTGTGAAATGCATTTGGCTAGCTGGTGGCAGGCTGTACTGTGTGACCTCTCCTTCTAGGTGCATTAGTCCCAGCCAGCAGAGTCCCTGGCACAGGGACGTGAGCACGAGCTTGGAAACATGTACTTATTTCAGGCAGAGATGCAGAGGCAGCTCCTTGCCCACTTCTGGCTCCTCTTCCCTCTCCTCTGACTGGAAACACCCCCCTGAAGGCTGCTTCCTGAGTCGGTGAACGTTTTCCTCTGGAAGGAGCAAAATGTATTAAAATAGAGGTTCCCAAAGATTTCTTTCTGGAGGGCTATGTGATAGCTCAGATGACCATAATAAAAGCCAACTGCTGTCCAACACCTAAAGGCTTCCCCATTCCCTCTCTTTTCTGCTCCAGCCCCCATGAGGCTGTATATGAAGCCAGATGCCTGATCCTTTCATTCTCCCAGCTGCTGTGACTATGCTGGACTATTGTCCAGTCCTGGTAACGCCCAGGGAGCAGACCTTGCTGAAACTTCTTGGGTTAATATAAAGGCATAAACTGAGTTGGGGCCTGGAGCACGCACTGAAGTCTCCAAGGATCCATCATGTGGGTCAGTCAGCCCCTGACCACTCAGAGACTCAACTGGGTCCTGCTGTGAGGATTGCAGCTCTCTTTTAGGAATCTCTGCACTAAAGGGGACCTGCCTTGCGCCCTCAGCTGGGACCGCCATCCTGTCACTCCCTTATTTGTTTAAAAATACATCTCTCTACTTATGCAACAAATAAAACAATGTGTTATAAAACAAGGAAGCAAAAACCCACCTGCAAACCAACAGACAAACCCAAGAGTGCTTTGCCAACTAGGCAGCTGGATCTGTCTTCTGAATTTGCTGTTTTTAAGTCCCTCCAGGTATAGTTTGAGCTCCTCACTTGACACACTGTCTGCTCCTGTAAGAACTGGCTCAACTTCCCCTGCTGCTGAGGTGGGGATGTCAGCCTCATTTTCTTCTTCTAAAGAGGAAAACCAAATACTGATCCATGTTTCAGGTTTTTGCATTATCCTGATTCCACTTGTCTCACCTGGAGCCAGGCAGCATTAATACTTTTATTTGACCTCTCTCTTCGGAATTACTCAAACCCAGTGTCTTTCACATGTCTGAAAAAGGACTGGTTAAAATAAGTTGCTTTCCTTGCCCTTATTTAGTATCATGCAGTGCCCCTGACAGCCTACGTGCCGTTCTGAAGAGCTCCTGTTCGTACTGGTGGTGTTATCTGACTACCCTGCAACACCAGTCTCTCCCTCAGACCAAATTGGCTGCATTACAGAGGTAAAAGAATTCGTATGACACAGGAAGTGGCTTTCACCTTTTCCTCTTAAATGAATTTTTATTGCAGAGAGCTACAGCTCAAATGAGCTCAGAGGCTGCTAATGACTTCTACTTCCTAACACTCATCCAAACACCTTCTACTGCCCTTCCAGCTTTGTTCATTCTCTCCAATGCCTTCTCTCTCCCCTTTTTCTGGTTAGCTTGGGCTGTGAGACACTGTGTGATGTGGTGCCCAGGAGGGATAAGAGGGGAGAAGAAGCAGATGGAAGTGGCCAACCAGGAGATATGAGTCCTCTGGCAGGGCCAGTGTGTGGCAGAACTTTCTTCCAGGCCAGCCAGCAGTCAGGAGACGTAAATAGTCTGACTGGCACCAGCTGGGAAGTGCATAGTCAAAAGGCGCACGTTGCCTCATCCCTGGTGGGCAACAGAGACTGCTTTGTGGGCCAGACCTGGCCTGCAAGCTGGCTGCAGTGCAGGCCTGTCTTACAACCTAAGCTGGAGAACATAATTTTCCTTCTAGAATAACGAAAAGATTGCCCTTAATTTACTGAGCTATTTTGGAATATGAGATGCAATTGCTAAGTTAGTTGCTTGGATCGGTGTTGCTCCCTTATTTGAATTTTCCAGAGAATGACGTGCATGCCATCAGCAAGGCACGCCTTTCCGGTCCCCCCTTCTCCTTGCCTCATTCACCTCCACAGTGCTTTTCAGACATGTATGATTTGCTGTTCCTGCTACCTGGCCTGGAATAACAGCCTCTGCCCCATGAGTTTCTTTCTACACTGCAACGACCTTCCTTAAACCGGGGGCTGCGTTCTAGAAAACTATAGCCTTCTCCAGTTAAAACACATATGTTTTCTTCCTGTATGAAGACTGCCTTTATACTTCCTCAGAAGATTGGTTCCAAATAGCCCTGCTGTGCCACTCCCCCCAAACCCCTTGTTTATTTAGTGTTGTCATTTATACAGTAGCTAGCCGTTTTCCATTAATATTCTTCAGTGGCCTTGGCAGGGCACCATTTTCTACAGCCCCCCTCTAGAAGGAAGGATTTTTTCCAGCTGTTCAGGTAATATAAAATTGTGTTCTTGAAAACTAACCCAGACCTCAGGCTACAGCCCTCAGTCCTAACTGACAAACAGGTATTGTTTGATAGAGGAAGAGTGTTCAAGGACTCTGGTGACTTAGAATTTGCTGGTAGGTGGTTTGTGGCCCTATTCCTCCACTGGTCTTTCCCACAGTAGTGGGCAATCCCATTTAAAATGCCCAATCCTTCTTCTTTTTATATGAAATAAAATCCCCTGTGTTATGTACAAGCAAACTCTGATTCTCTGCTCTTTATTTCCATTGGCTTGCATAGATCAGTACTTTGTCTTGCTATTTCCCTTATGATCGTAAGCAATGCTCTCTGTGATCCAGCTTCTTCTGTGCTGATCCCACACACTTTTCTAGCTGGCAGACCAGCACACCTTTGCTGTCTGGTCTGATCACTTTGCTGAATGTTACAGGTTTGTGATTCACTATTGTACTCCAATAACTCTCTGACCTGCATTAGCAATGACATAGTTTTGTTCTAGGCTAGCCTGTACTGTCACGTCCTACACTCACAGATTGTTTTGTAGCTGGATGCCTGAGATGATTTTCTAAATCTCTGCAAGCTTTGCCAAGTTCTCATTTCTATACATGTATTTTGGTACAAGAAAAAAGGGCAGAGGGAAATTCTAGCTTCTCTTTATTCCCTGATTCTCTTGTCTAGTAGGAAGCACTTTATGATCATTCTTTCTAAGGTTACTTCCTGATTTGAGCATTTTCTCTGGATATTCTGATCAAGAGAATTAAAAGAAATGCCTCCTGGCAAAAGCCACAGCCTTTTGGGACTGCCTATGGATGTACTGCACACATAGAACCAGGAAGCACAGACATTACACTACAGGATTTAAGACGCACCAAACTCGGTATTTTGGTAGAATAGGGGAGGGAGAGTTAGAGGAACCAACCTTCAACTTCTCCACAAGAGTCAGCCTCAGAGTAAAAAAAGAACTTCATGAATTGCTTGGGGAGTTGATAAAATAATAGTAATAGATGCATTTGGACAGAAAGACAGTTGTTAACACACTCCTATTTTCTGGCAACAAGAGTGTGGGGACTGGAGTCAATGTCATTTCACTCTGTGTTCAGAAAAAGAACACAAAAGAATCTGATTTTTTGTTGTTAAGCTGGCAGTACACAGACTCACAGTTTCTGAGTTCTGGAAAGCCAGACATTCTTAACTGAAGAATATTAAAGCAAGATAGCTTGAACTCCGCTTTAGGCCCAGGAGTGTAAATCTGGAATAAGTTCACTGGTTTTGATGAGGATACTTTGGATTTACACCAGTGACTGAGAATAGAACTTGGCTCTGTATCTTCTTCTGGTGGTAGTGAAAAGTATGATCCAAATACAGATGTGCAAGTGATCACAGGAGTATTCTCATACTGGTTCTACACTTAACTTTTAGATGCAGGATTTAAGACTGTAGAATGACATCCCGCTTACACAAGAGTACCTTTGAGCAACCTGGTAAAGAAGATCTATGAGAGGAGTAGCAATCTAAGACTTGCATGGCTCATATAGCTTTCCTGTATGGGCCTCTCTTGCCTCATGAGAGGAGATTCAGAAAATATTGTTGTGTTTTATTTTTTTATTTATTGAATTTTATGGGTATAACACACAAAAATATTTTATGCAGTAATTGTTCAGAAAAAGGCTATACGGAGTTGAAGGAACTGAAGAAGCCCGAATAGTTTTTGTTGCAATGCCTTTCAGAAATGTCAGCTATGGAGTAGATCGTTATAGACACTGGCATTATCAGCTTTTGAACTGCAGCATTATTCCTTCCAGCCCCAAATTGCTTTATTGCAAGTAACTGGTTTGCAGATGAAAATGTTACAAACACAGTAAAGCTGCATAAGCCCCATTGTGCTGTTTTGACAAGATCTTCTCTTTTGTGAGAACGTGTATGGAAAGTCTTACAGACTTAGAGCTAGAACCACTTCTAGCCTTCAAAGGTTACTTTTTTTTTTTTGTTTCAGATAATAGTCCATATCCTGCTATGACTTTCCAGTTGTTTACTTGCTATAGTGCAAAGACTTCCCGAGCCACCCTTCTTGGCATGATAAATCCACAGATACTGTGCTTTAAAATGATACACAGATGGGAAAGTTTCTAACAGACATCAAAGTCATTAGATTTGTATTGATTTTCCTATTGTTTGGTAATCACTGAGAGGGAGTGGATCCCTCTGTGACCTGGCTAATCGAAATGAAAGTCACAGAGTATTAAAAACAAATGGGAAGATGGAAAAGAAAGTTGCAGTAGGATTTTCAAAGGAGTTTGCAATCTCATGGACATTCATTGTCACTTGAGTGCCTAACTGCCTCAGGCTGCATTGGAAGTCCCATGATGAGAGCTGGAAAAAACAAAACCCCAGCTAACCCATACCTCTACGCTTTAAAAAAAAAAGAAGCTCCAGTCACAGACTAAATAGAGCACGATTTGGGGCCATGCTGTGCTTCTGCCACTGGCTTTAATTGGGCAAGCATGTTCATGTGCTTTGATTTTTCCTAGAGACAGAAAAGAATCAATAGAAATGTCATCAACAGCATATTTTGCTCTTTATTAACTTTGATAATCCCTATTCTTAGTTGGAAACTGCTGCCAGTGTACTTAAAATGTAATGTCTTAATTACACAATCCCTTAAACTCAATGAGGTGATGTTCTTTAAAGTTTAAAGGGATGATATGAGAACCCAAACACTTTTGGTGCTGAGCGTTCATAAAACACAGTGTCTCTGGCTTTTCTCCCATTTCTGAATACTTAACAGTTGAAACCAAGCGGGGTTCCAGTCCAGTAAAGCACTTACTGTTTGCATAATAGTTGAGGGACATGAATTGCTTTATGAAATCAATTAAACCACTTATGAAGTTAAAATAACTAGATAATTCTTTCAGATACATTCTAACCTAGTTTAATCCAAGCCATCAAATAGATCTTTAATTTTTTTACTGTTTGGTACTTCTTTCAGCCTTAATTTTCCATTATTTTCTCAATGCATGAGAAATTGGGATAAACCAATAGAATGACTTCACTAGCGTGGACTTCTTTTGAGGCAGAGAACCATGCCTTGACCTTGTAAAAGAAGTGTCTAAGCATGTCTCATTGGACATAATGAACAGGGATTTTATTGATATCATTAGAGATGATATATTTAGTGATGTCTACTTTCTGATGAAGAGTATGTTCAGTCACAGAGATGGCACATCTGTTTTATACGACATTTCTTGAGAGTTATTTACATGAAAGTCCATTAACTATTCTGGACTCTGTTTATATTTGTTGGGACTTTCCCACATGGGTTTGTTGGACATACATAATGCCTACAGAACCACCAGCACTGCACATTTGCAGTAAAATACATACAAATTCCTGGCTGATCAAAGTGTGACATGGATAACCATAAACCAAATGAGATCAACATACCTGTCTGATTTTTTTTGTCTTTCATTTGTTCTCTTCATAGACAAGATCCACAGAGTAGATCCAAGTATTACGCAGACTTTACTATTTTGTTTTTACATTCACAGTATTTTTTGGGACACTAAGAATTTTTACCATTGCTCACTATGTTCTGCTAGTGGTAAGGCAGAATTATTGCTAGGGGTTGACAAAGTTCTTATTAACCTTCTTTGACCCTTCTGTAATAATGGCACAAGACTGAAAGGCTTTATCACTGCTATGCAGATTGACAACTGTATAGCTGCATGCTAGGAAATCTGAGATAGTCCAGTGGTGAGAGTCTTAGGTCTACAAGGGAAAACTGTAATTCAGTTTTTATCTATGACCTTTAAACCCAAATATTGTTCTATGTGCTCAGACTGTAGCTCAGGTAATTCGACTATTTTCTTGCTTATTGGATATGTGTTTAGTCAATGTTTTTTCTATCAGTATAGATATTAAACACTGCATGGGGTAGCAGTTAGTGGGACAATTAGTAACACTGCTTGGAATACGCCTATATTCAGTTAAAGACTAATGGAATCAGAATATAATCGCTAGTATATATCTTCATGATTCTTAGCTGATCATTCACCAGTTAGATAGAGGAACACAGCATCAGAAAAAATGAGCATATATTCTAGTTGCACTTAAAATACTACTCCTTAACGTATAAGAATTGATGGACCTTCTTCAAAATTCTTCCTCATTTAAAGTTTTGTCTCATTAGCCTGACAGCGTTCTCATTAAAATAGGATACCAGCTTTTACTGCATATACTGAAAGCATAAAATAAGATACAATAAGGATAGGATAAATACCTTATTTCCTTGTCAGAGGTTCCACTGGTACAAAACACTGATATTAAGGAGAAAAACACAAATCATACCAAATGCTTTTGTTTAGAAAATGACATCCAAGAAGGGAAAACTAAGTTTAGATATGGTGAACCTGCTTCCTTAGAAGACTGTCTAGCCAGCTACTTTTAATTTTAAAAGATTTGTAACAGTCTTAGTATAAGGCATTTCGGAAATTCAGTAATGAAACAAGAGTAACATTAAAAAGACTGAACAGCACAAGTAATTAAGTATACTTACTTAATTTTACTGTTGATTTCCCAAAGTTTTTAATTGTCTAGAGAGACAGACAAAACCCCATAATCTACAGGATTATATAAATGGTCAGGCAATTAATAAACCTTAAAGTGTAGACCTATTGCTATAGAAAAAATTATGTCACTTCTGAGTTGGTAGAGTATTTATGGCATCTCAAGCACCAGCACAGCAGGAGTGCTTTTAATATCTCATTGCTGAAAAACATTCTTAATTTGAAAGTCCAAATTTGTTATCTTTTCACACTGCACAGCTGACATCAGTCAGGGTGTTGAAATCCATGGTTTGACATGCAATGCTTTGAATGTCCTGGGAGCATGGAAAAAGCTGTGTGATTGAATCTTTGCCCTCTTTCAAATAAGTCTTTCAGGCACAGTTCTGGCATTATATCAGCAAAGCCTAGGCTGACAGTCATGACCAGGCTGGCAGGAGGCTTTTCTTCTTTCTTTCTTCTTCTTCTCTTCTTTACTGGTCCATGTGTAAGCCCATTGATTCATCCTTCTCTTCTGTCTCCCAAACAATCAAGACAAAACAAAGAAAGAAACAGATCTTGTGACACATGTAACTAAGAAGGCTGGTTGGACTTTTAACCTCATTTATTTGTATTTTTACTTGGTAAATCCTTCACAGCAGGAACTGTCTCCTTCCCAAGTTCGTACAAGATGCAACCTTGAAGGGGGCCTTTGGGAATGACTGCCATCAATCCTAAAATAACAAGTGCTGGGTTTGATCCAGAATGGTGTGTTTGCAGAGCATATGCACTGTATATTCTAAGTTTCCAAACTTACTGCAGTTAACAGAGTGAAAGGGAAAATCTTTCCACCTCTTCCTTGTACGATTAAACAAAGATTTCTAAATGGCTTTCATTAGAACTAGTAGGTAAATTTCATAGCTCTCAAGATATGATACAACAAAACTGAACTATGCTAGTTTCAAATCTTCGGATGCATTTCTGTATAGATCTGAGGAGCTCCCTGTTACTTGATGGTCTGAACTGGTTTCTGACATCTAACTCATTCTTGAAGATGTACATAGGGTAGATCAGTATAGAAATACCATAACAAGTTTTGTATGTTAAATTGAATATACCAATATATAAAAGTTATTATGTAACATAGACAATAGCTGTTGCATAATTTGTATCACTTTTCCAAATATTTTCTGCAACTTGCATTTCTTCTGCTAATTCTTCCCTTTCAAGCTTTCTGAATGCCACATTGATTTTGCAACTATTGTACCCACTTGTGACAAGTCATGGCACTTTCAGACACTGGTAACTAGCTACCCAATGTGTCACCAAGGATTTACCACAGTAAATGATGTGGTGGTGTTAGCTACAGCTCCCTGCCAGGGAGCGGCTGAAGTCTCTACCACAACTTGCTGACAGCTGCAGGCGGGCTTGCAAGGGTTGCTGCATGGGACAAACTCTTACAGAGGTGTGAGACCCACAGCTGAATGTCAAAGACGAGTGTTCACAACTCAGTCACTGCCCGTGGTGCAGCATGGGGCCTTCTGCTTTGCGTTCTCCAACTCTGCCTCCTGCCGTGCCTGGTTTTTCCAGCTTGATCTCTTGCCTGTTGTTGTGCTCCCAGTTTCAGTTGCCGTTCTGTTGGTTTGGCTGCAGTCAGCAGGGTTTGTGGCTGTCTTACGAGCCCTGAGAGATAGCTTTGTTGGTGTGAATAATTCTCTCTCTAAGTCCCCTAATTACTGCTAATATTTGTTTTGTTTTCATAACAGCTCCAAGCCAGATTTTCCGTGAGGAGGTTACCAATAATGCTGCATACCCTGAGGAGTTTCTGTGCATGCTCTCCTGCTGTGTCAACTTTTTACTCATTCTTGGTAAACAGATCTTGTCTGGGACAAGTGTGGCCCAAAAGATGACATGTGGTGCACTGATGCTCATCTGGGTTTTAGGAAAATGCATGACCAGTTGAAGTCAGTCCCATATCTGTGACTGCCGGTGGTATCAGGTTCCCCTCACACACTGTCTCTGTGTGAGCAGCCAAAACCAAGCTGCTTCAAGGTACAGGCCAGACTACGGCAGTGCTGTTTAATTTCCTATCCAGCATTTAGCTCCCCTCATTTTCCTCACGGATTACTTCAAACTGCCAGTCCGACCACATGATTCGATGTGCAGCCAGCTGGCTGGAGTACAGTCAGAGCCTGGTCAACATTTGGAAAGAAGTATACACGCTGCCTGATTTCAGCTGAAATAATGGAATACCCATAAATACAACACAATTTTTGAAGAGGTTGGGCAGCTAGTCATTTGTCAGATTGGTTAACAATAACCTTAGTCTATCCAGCAAACAAATTAAAGTGTTTCTACAAAAGCAAATCAGAAAACAAGGTAGTGCAAAACTGTCTCAAGCACCTTGCCAATGGTCCAAAACCTGAGCTTTGCCTCTCACAATTCAGTTTCTCAACAGAAGCAGCAAGAGTTGGGGACTGTCCTGGTTTCAGCTGGGATAGAGTTAGTTTTCTTCCTAATAGCTGGCATAGTGCTGTGTTTTGGATTTAGGATGAGAAGAATGCTGATAACACACTGATGTTTTAGTTGTTGCTAAGTAGTGCTTACACTAGTCAAGGACTTTTTCAGCTTCCCATGCTCTGCCAGCGAAAAGCTGAGACACGGCACAGCCAGGACAGCTGACCCAAACAGGCCAAAGGGATATTCCATACCATATAATGTCATGCTCAGAATGGGGGGGAGTTGGCCAGGAGGCTGCAATCGCTGCTTGGGGACTGGCTAGGTATCAGTCAGTGGGTGGTGAGCAATTGCATTGTGCATCACTTGCTTTGTATATTATTATTATTACTATTGTTATTGTTATTGTTATTATTATATTGTTATTATTACTACTACTATTTCACTTTATTTTATTTCAATTATTATTCTCATCTCAAACACAAATTTTCTCACTTTTACTCTTCTGATTCTCTCCCCCATCCCACCAGGGCAGGGGGACTGAGTGAGCAGCTGTGTGGTGCTTAGTTGCTGGCTAGGGTTAAACCACAACAGGGACAAAGGACATAAATATGAACTGGTTACAGGATAGCATGTATGTATTTCCACAAAGATGCCTCTCCAACTATTTAGTGAGGCTTAGGTCCTCAATTTCTCTCTGCATTTTTGTCTCACATTTTGTACCCCAGTGACTTGGGCAACAGCAGCCTTGTGCTAGAAGGAAAAACAGAAATAGGAAAAAACACTCCAAGGGAGGAAGGATCTCTCACTTTTGCTGCCTGATTTCCTCTTGTTTATTTAAGAATTTACAGAAGTGCACTTTCATTTCTATTCTACTTTGGATTTTGAGTTTGGTTCATTTGCTTTTGCAGGAGAGTTTTCAAAAAATGCTGATCTTCGCTTTCACTTAGGAGAACTGAGCTTTGTGAGTGTGAAGCTTTCAGTCACACAGGAAGTTATCCAGGAAGCTGCAACCAAGCCAGATGATATTATGAAAATATGATAGAATATTAATAATCTCTGAAGAATGGTGAAATGGCATCTCATGACCCTAGGTCAGCAACAGAAGAAAGTTCTATTTAATTCAATACTTAATTCCATGGAAAAAATAATGTTTGATCTACCTCCATCAATAAAACTAACTAGGGACAAAATGTTCCTGGTTGTCTATGTTAGAAATGTAGCGACCCTAGGGTGTGGAAGATAATAACTCAGCGAACTGAAAGCAATCTGGACGATGTGCAATAAGGTATTGTGTAATCTGCCAATGAACAGCTATATCTGGCATGAATGTTGTCCCACTTTGATATTTATGAACATGTTTCTGTACTCCACCAGACCCTGGACAGCAGGAGGTTAGTCCTGTCATATGTAACAAACCACACTACCTTAACAATGAATATGAGTGGATTTGTAGAATGAAACCACTGAAGTCCTGCTGCCCACACTATGTGCATTTCAGAGGCATTTACTTTGGAGGAATTCTAGTTTGTGTTCTTGGGCTGTTCGACCATAGTGATTGGAACATAGAATCCTAGAGTCATGGAATGGTTTGGGTTGGAAGGGACCTTTGAAGATCATCTAGTCCAAACCCCCTGTGGGCTGGACATTAGGGGCATTTTTTTCTTTTCAATCCTTTTTTTAATCCAGCTTGTGTCTTGGTACCACCTCACAATGTAAAGCCAAGCATGGTAATGGGAGATGACCCAAAGACCCCATGCAGCAGCAGGGTGCAGTAAATTCATGAGACCACTGAAAAAGGTCAGACTCTTGCAGATGTCCTGGAACAAAGAATATACCTAGTCTAGATTATAGGAATATTAATTCTATATACTAATTTACTTCTTATCTTTCTTTTTAATAAAATGCATATCATCTTAAAATTCTTCTACACTCACAAATGCAAAACCACTTATCTCCCTTGCACCTTCATAGTCTGGCTTACCCTTATCTTTATAGACAGGAGTTGGCAGAAAAATTGGAACAGTAAAAAGAAAAAATTACTTCCAAACAACATCGTAGGCTGTCTGGGCTGCTGTCCTACTTTGGATACCTTTTGACCTGGTCTTATGAACTAACAAGAGCAGGAAAGTGAGGTTGCAGACATCAGGTCTGAGAACTGCTGAGCAGAGGCTGTGCAGGGGAACCATGCAGCAGTTACCAACTTATTTTCTTGTCATAGATATCTTGGGCTTTCCATGCCACAGTCACTTGTCTTGCCCCTTAACTAGTTTCTAAACAACCTATATTAATCAGCCTGCTTATGGGGCATGAAATTCATTAATGAGTTATTTAAGTAACTGGATGAGATCCTGGCTCAACTCTCACTGACCTCAATGCAAGGATTTTACCCCTCACATCTTGAAAAAGACGATGACTTAGGTATTGCTCCTTTCCCTAAATACAAACAGATTATGCTATTAAATTACCTCATCACTTTTATATTAATGTGGGATTTATTTATTTATAAGGAAGAATACAACCATGAATGCTGTAACAGAGCTGAGAAACATAGTGAAAAATAAAAGCTGGATGAATGTCTTTCAGTAAATACATTTACTTTAATTCATGACTCAGGCCTAATTCTTGCCATGATTTTGTTATAATAAATTCTAAAGAAAATAAGATTACAGTGATAAAACAACATCTCTTACCAATGAGTACCTAGTGCACACATGCAAACAGTTAGGCTGTCTGCCTACTCTGCCAGCTAAAAAACACCTCAGCTTAATCTTTCACTATTATTTCCAAAACCGTCTTTGAAGTTTGATCTGGAACAGCTCATCTCCTGAACAATGTCTTAGACTTCCCTGCCCAAAAGAAATAATTTGATTACAAGAAAAACAAACAATTCTATTGTTCCTATGATTAATACTCACTTTTGCCTGAAACCTCTATTCAGGAGATCTCTTCTATCATAAATCCTTTGTTGACATGCATCTGTGTTGCTTGAAGTAAGAGATTTCTCAATTACAGCAACCCAGAAGTATTAAAAATGAAAAGTTTTTGATCAGGAAATATTTCATTGAAAGCAAGTTGTTCCTCAGGAAGGAACAGTTTAAATTAATCTTTTGATCTAGAAATAAAGATAATTCTGAAATTCTTATGCTGTGAAATTTTGACATTTTTAAAATGAATTTTTTTTCCAGTGTCTGTACAGGTATAATAAATCCACAGTTATTTGTAAGTTTATGACATTTAATGGTATGTTAAAGTTTAGCACCAGTAAAATGGAACTTCACATGCAGTAGCCTATTGCACTGGCTTTTTTATTGTCAGTCAAGAGAAATTGACAGTATTAAAGTGTGACGATCTTACATGTCCACTTTAGGATGAAATGATTTACATTTAAAAGGGCCTACAACTATGCATTTTATAACCTAGGATCACTGTCTCAACTATAGATGTCTACAATAGGTGAGATAAATCCCACCTCAAAAGGAAGAAGAATTAAGATACAAGTATTGCTGTGTTCCACCCCTTCAGCTTTCCCCATAATTCTTTTTCTTCTGTGTTTTGTCTTAGTATACAATTTCAAGGTTTTCTGACTCTAGAGAACTAGGTTATTGAGAGTAAAACTGCCTCCCCCACTAGCGTTTTCCAAACTGCATATAGTGATTTAGTCACTTGCATATTGAAACATCAGCAGCAGGGAAAAGAATGAACAATTCCTGTAATATATTTTTTTCCATTTAGGTCACACACAGCTACAGTCTTGCAATGTAGTGAAGGTGACATTATGAGAAAAGAGTCTGATTGGTTATAACAGGAGCAATAAATGGGAAAAAACTAAGCTATCAATTTTTTGAAAATAAATGAAAGCAGTAAGATTTTACAATTTTGTTTTTTATTTTATCTATTTATTTTTGCAGTATCAAACCAGATCTCAACGTTCTAGTATACCTCTAGTGACCAGCGGCTGTGAAATACTTTTATGCACAGAGGAGAGAAGAAGAGAAGAGAAGAGAAGAGAAGAGAAGAGAAGAGAAGAGAAGAGAAGAGAAGAGAAGAGAAGAGAAGAGAAGAGAAGAGAAGAGAAGAGAAGAGAAGAGAAGAGACGAGACGAGATGAGACGAGACGAGACGAGACGAGATGAGACTATTTCAGTTGGAAGGGACCTACAATGACCCCCTAGTCCAACTGCCTGACCATTTCAGGGCTGACCAAAAGTTAAAGCATGCTATAAAGGGCATTGTCCAAATGCCTCTTAAACACTGACAGGCTTGGGGCATCGACCACCTCTCTAGGAAGCCTGGTCCAGTGTTTGATCACCCTCTCAGTAAAGAAAAGCTTCCTAAAGTCCAGTCTAAACCTCCCCTGGCGCAGCTTTGAACCGTTCCCACGCATCCTGTCACTGGATGCCAGGGAGAAGAGCTCAGCACCTCCCTCTCTACTTCCCCTCCTCAGGAAGCTGTAGAGAGCAATGAGGTTTCCCCACAGCCTCCTTTTCTCCAAACTAGACAAATCCATGAAAATGTAGAGGTTAGGAAAAAAATCAGAAAAATGAAAGGAAAAGAAAATGAAACTATTTGCTTTGTCTATCGCTTGAGGTAACAGATAATCATCAGATGATTCCAAAAGTGCAAAAAAAGTTCAAATATGATGTGTACGTGTGTGTCTGTGGGTCCTTGTGCATGTTTGTTGTTCTGAAATGCTTGCTGATCCTTCTCCATTCTTGTGAAACTACTTCTTCTCTCCAAACCTTCTGCTCTAATTTCAGACTTTTTTAATTGCTACTAACAAGTTTCCATTAACACCAATGGAAATAAAGTTGCAGGGTTTTTTTATTTTAGGATATGAAAACTAGAAATTTCACAGGCCCATCTTGTGTAATTTTTTAGCCATCTTATTAATCTGTTAAGGAATAAAGCCTAGAAGAATGGGTTCATAAAAAGGACGGCTTTTCCAACATTTTTCTTATGAAAAATACAGTTTAAATGTACGACTCAGATATGCCCCAGCAAACAATGTATTTTCAGGTTTTTTTTATTATACCATGAAATCCCTGAATGTAAAAGCTGTGAGTAAAGCTGGATCTGTAACCAGCTGTAGTTTTCTGCTGAGATGACATGAGAATGAGGGTGCTTTAGGTCTATATTAGGAAATGAACAGAAACTTGAATGTGTAAGTGGCACTCAGTAGACTTACATGCCAAAGTTTCTTGATTATATACGAAAATGGGATGTCAGCTTCCATGTCATTCTGATATAATTAGAAATTGTATCATAAATCTTTTAAAGTTTACTGCTTAGGTGCGGCAGTAGTAGATGTCTTGTAAATACATATGTCAAACTAGCAGAATAGGTCAAATTAGAAGATACAGTGAGGTATTAATTTTATCAATATTTGTAAATATTGTCCAAAAAATACAGATTCATGCAAAGTAAGTATGCACAGATACATATTCCCCACCAACTGATGGCTTATAGAATCATAGAATCATTTAGGTTGGAAAAGACCTTTAAGATCATTGAGTCCAACCATAAACCTAATACTGCCACGTCCACCACTAAACCATGTCCCTAAGTGCCACATCTACACATCTTTTAAATACCTCTGGGGATGGGGACTCAACCATTTCCCTGGGCAGCTTCTTCCAATGCTTGACAACCCTTTCAGTGAAGAAATTTTTCCCAGTATCCAATCTAATCCTCCCCGGCACAATTTGAGGCCATTTCCTCTTGTCCTATCACTTGCTACTTGGGAGAAGACACTGATACCCACCTCCCTTCAACCTCCTTTCAGGCAGTTGTAGAGAGCGATAAGGTCTCCCCTCAGCTTCCTTTTCTCCAGCCTAAACAACCCCAGTTCCCTCAGCCGCTCCTCATAAGACTTGTGCTCTAGACCCATCACCAGCTTTGTTGCCCTTCTTTGGACATGCTCCAGCAACTCAATGTCTTTCTTGTAGTGAGGGGCCCAAAACTGAACACAGTACTCGAGGTGCAGCCTCACTAGTGCCAAGTACAGGGGGACAATCACTTCCCTAGTCCTGCTGGCCACACTATTTCTGATACAAGCCAGGATGCTATTGGCCTTCTTGGCCACCTGGGCACACTGCTGGCTCATATTCAGGTGGCTGTCGACCAGCATCCCCAGGTCCTTTTCTACCAGGCAGCTTTCCAGCCACTCTTCCCCAAGCCTGTAGTGTTGCATGGTGTTGTTGTGACACAAGTGCAGGGCCCGGCACTTAGCCTTGTTGAACCTGATACAGTTGGCCTCAGCCCATCGATCCAGCCTGACTGGATCCCCCTATAGAGCCTCCCTAGCCTCAAGCAGATCAACACTCCCACCCAACTTGGTGTCGTCTGCAAGCTTACTGAGGGTGTACTCGACCCCCTCATCCAGATCCTTGATAAAGATCTTAAACAGAGCTGGAATCAATACTGAGCCCTGGGGAACACCACTTGTGACTGGCTGACAACTGGATTTAACTCCATTCACCACAAGCCTTTGGTCCTGGCCATCCAGCCAATTTTTTACCCAGTGAAGAGTAGACCCGTCCAAGCCATAAGCAGCCAGTTTTTCCAGCAGAATGCTGTGGGAAATGGTGTCAAAGGCTTTGCTAAAGTCTATGTAGACAACATCTACGTCACAGCCTTTCCCTCATCCACTAAGCGGGTCACCTTGTCATAGAGGGAGATCAGGTTAGTCAAGCAGAACCTGCCTTTCATAAACCCATGCTGACTGGGCCTGATCACCTGGTAGTCCTGTGCGGGTCACGTGATGGCATTCAGGATGATCTGCTCAACAACCTTCCCCAGTCGATGAATTGCTAAACCTACTACAGTCCCAGCAAAAAAATTGCTTTTCTCTATGGTTTTGATTATTAATTTAGGCTTACATGATCATTTGCATGGGAGTGTAGGCCAATCAACTGCTATTCATCCATAGCAGCTAGAAATGGTAAGATGCGGATAAACTGTATGACTGACAAGCTTTTTTTCCAAAATTTTAATGATATTTAGCCAAATAATTGTGTAAAAATAACACTATTGTTTGAACAAATTAGTAAATGTAGTACAATTTTCAGTTTCTAAAAATGTAGGTTGGGGGTGTGTGAAATGTAAAACACATTTTGAGATTGTAGTATTCAATGTTGTTGCATCGTTCTTTTCTCTTGTGATTTATTATCCCAGCGCTGGTATGTATCTATAGCATTGTCAGTTAGCCATGCATTCCGATATGCTAGTTTTTTAGTTTTATGAACTTGCTAATGTTTTGATAGTCTTTATGTGTGACTTGACTTAACATCAACATCAGTGTAAACTGAGAGCAGCCTCTTGGGCCTGCCAGCATGTATTTTGGATGTATATTATTAAATATACTAGTAGGCAAAAGCAATTCTTCATAAGTGAAATAACTGCAGAAAAAAGCTATGTTAAACCCCAAGTCACTGGGAAAAGCAAACTAGTTAAAAGGTGGTGGTGGATAACAGATTGGCTTCACACAACACTGTGCTGCAAGTCTAAATAAGAGAGATGTGCAGTTCCTGCAGTGTTATAGTCCATGAGTTCATGCCAGTGATTCGGAATAGCATTTCCTCACATCTGTTTCTTCCTTTTCTGTTTGCCAAAAACTTTGGAAGAAATTGTTTGAAACCACTTAGACTTGCATTCTTCTTTTTTTTTTTTTTAAATAAACCTTTTTTGCATTAATGGTCTATTTAAACATGACACGATTTTTCATAACTCAAACTGTGGTCTGGTTTTCCTATGATTTGTCTTATACCACTGTGATTTTTTTTCTTGGAAGCATAGCTTACAAATAAGTGATCTTCACGGACAAAGGTAATTGTTTGTCATGGTAAATAACTGAAAATCATGGAGAAAAACCACAATAGCTGGCTTTTTGAAAAAGGGGAAAAACAACATCCACCCAAACCTGAACAGAAAATTTTAATTAGGGTATTTGTCCAAAGGACAAGAATAGTCCAAACAAATAACCCTGATTACACAAGGAAAATATTTAGACTCATGTGATGGTAGTAAACTAATAATTTTAGATCATTTTAACAATTTGCACTCTTTTCTGAACTACATCCGGTATCTTATTGTTCTAATAACTCCCAATTTACAACTTCTCTGCTACACTTCACTGAACTACGAAGATCCTCTGCATTCCTGTGCACCAGCTGTTTCATTGCCTTATATGTGGTTGAGTTGACTCCCTTAACTCCTTTATTTCAGGCTACGTACAGCTTTTTTTCCCATTTTCTAGTACACAACTAGGGACCTTAATACACACTAAGGACCTTGGATTGGGGCTGTTTTCCAGAACATATATGTATTTTCAATTGTCTCGAGACATTTGTCTATTCATAGTATCAGATTCTGGAATTTAATTTTTTGTCATCATCCAAAATTCTGATTTAAACACATTGAGGACAGGGTACTCAGAGTGCTCAGGTACTTTTATATGTGGACTGTAAGGTTTTAAATTAAAATGTATGGGCCTTAAGTGGATACCTGTCTCTTTTTCAAAGATTGCAGGCAACCTGTCAGTGCACATGTAAATGTTATATCTCTGGCAGTGTTTAAGATGAAAGGGGTATAAATTCTTTCTTCTCCCTGACTGTGCAGGAAGGCAGGCTCTGGCAGCCCTGGCTGGATACAACGTTATTTGCCTATTCTTTTGAACTCAGACACAATAGCAGTGGCAATACCTAAGACAGGATCTGATAACATGGGTCCTGCATATGGGTCTTGCACGCTATACAATTACTTTTTCTATAAATGCCTTAACAAAAGAGATTGGCTGGGAGTACCCATAACTCAGAAGAGTATGAAGGATTCTTCATCTGTATGATTGCAATATTACTACTGTTTTTGTGTAGGGGTTGTATAACTTAAAGCATGTATGACTCAACAACCTTTTTTGGAACTGTGATTTTTTTATAACAGTTGTATCTTAGCAAAGAGTGTAATGTGGCTAGTTAGGTTTGAAATAACAGCTGAGACAGGTAAACTAGCTTGTAAATATTATTGGCAATAAGAGTTCAGGCATGTAGAACTGAAAACAGCCTGCTAACTTCACTTGTAAAACCCCTGTGACTTAGCTGCTGTTTTAGCCAAGGTATGTTAAGAAAATTTGCTTGTTTGTTTTTCTGGTTTTGTTAAGCAGTGTGAACATACCCTGTGACTGAAGATCAGAAGGAATAGCTGAGACACAGCGAAAGAAAGAAGGAACAAGGGATGGAACTACAGATCCTGAGAGTTCAGGTTTGTGTTGCTATAGAGTGTAACTATGGAAATAACTTATCACTTCTATTGGATTTTTTAAAATCGCATATGTTGCACAGTAAGTTCTCTTGTGGAGATTTTCTTTTCCTTTTTAACGATGTTAAGATAAATAAAAATAAAGAAGATGCTGCTTTCAGTAAAATGAAACTGTCATAACAGAGACAGATGCTGGAGGGAACAGATAGTAAAAAGAATGAGACAGTTAAAATAAGAGGAGTGCACAGGTACACATAGGGCTGGACTACTAAGTATGTTTCATGCCAAGGTTAGAAATGTAGTTACCTAGAGTCTTTCTATAGTGAGTAAAAACCCCCTTATTTCCAGTAAGTGATTCAAACCATTGGTGAACAAGAATAGGCTAGCCTGAAGTGACACATCAATACAGTAGCTCTATATATGTGAAAACCGCAGACACCTTGAAAGACAGGAAGGCTGCGGTTTTAATTGTTCTGACTGTTTAGTGAAAGAAAGGAGAATACGGCCTCACTATCTGTCATCATCATGGGAACTGTAAACATGTCTAAATATCATTTAGAAAATGACTAACATCTATGCATGATGGAAGGCTATAACCACTAACAAAGTATAAGATAATGGTCAGTGCTTACAACTGAGGGAGGTTATAGCCTGTGGTCTTTGGCTTTCAGATGGTAGATGTTTGAACTCCACTGCATTGCAGTTTTAGCAAAAATATACCAATGTCTTATTGCTACTTTCCAAGTTGTCTAAATAAAGGCTCTGGAAAGTAGAATTCATTTCGTCTAGCATCAGAAGTCCACTACTCTAGGTATCCTGTATAGTCAATGAATAGAAAAAGGCTCTTTGAAGGTGTAAGTCCTCTGAAGTACTTTAGATAGTTGCCTCAGAATAAGAAGAATCAGCTTTTTCAGTAACTATACAGAGAATTCCCAAACCAGCTTATAGGTTGAGATGTATATTTGGTAGCATGGATCCCACCTTGAGGGCTGAATCTGCTGCCAGGTCATATTTATGACTTTGGAATTTGTAAAGAAAATAGACTTTGGGAGCACCTGGCTGGGCTCAGGGACTCTGCAGTGATCTGTAATGCCTTGGGGTTGCTGCAAGGAAGATAGGGGATTTTATTCCAGGAGGAACATCCATTAAAGAGACAGAAGTGGTCATTTTCCTAGCAGACACCTCACTTGAATAAGATGAATCCAAAGCTTAGTCTGCACAGAGCATTCTCTAATTAAAATACTGATAACTATTCAGGGGATGCCTCCACCTACTCATGGGGAGGCATTATGAAATGAGAATTTTCTGCCTATTTTATCATTGACAGCACTATATGGTAAAACTCCCCTATCACTCTGGAAAGAAAAAGAAAAACTAATTTCTTGGAGATGTAAAAAACCAAGTGACAATCTCCAGTAGGTAAAAAAGAAAACAAATTAGACTTTGGAGCCAATTTCAGGACTTTACAGAACTAACTCATAATTGTTGAACTTTGGGGGTTGCTAAAATAGCCTCATATTTCAATTTTTTTCTGTGTTCTGTGGCAGAATATGTAAGGATGTTTGCAAGTGTTCTGGATACCAAAGAATTTTGTGAGCCATCTCTTCAGGTTTCATAGGGAGCCTGGAGAATATCTCATGATCTCTAGAAGCAGCTGAAATAATACTGCTGTGTTGGTATTCTTGTGTTGGTATGCTCGTTTTCCATCAAGTGTTTTTTTTTGATATAGAGAAACAGACATTTAACTACTCAGTGCCATGGAGGTTTGTAATATTACCTTTGTATATGTGAAAAAAAGAACAATAGATACTGTATGATTTATCAATATATTTCTCAAAAGGGCTGATCAAGAGAGATTAGATTGTGTGGGGAATCACTTGTCAGAAATCTGGCATTTTCTCCCTTCTAGGTTGTCAGTGTATTTCTATTTGCCTATTAGCATGTTACCTGTGTGACATACCTAGGGGGTTTCAATCTAGTTTCTGTTGTGCTGGTATGTATCTGTATCTGTACCTGAATCTGTATCTGACACTGCTTCAACTGATTCAGCTGAAGCAGAAGACTTGAGTGGTTGGGTAAAATGAGCTTCTTTCTCCCACTAAAGCTAGTACCTGTCTATCAGAGATGAGGATAATTGGGAGACCAGCTATTTATATCATCCTGAACAGAGATGCTGAAGCACATGGCCCATCTGCAGTTCTGGTACTATAAATAGAAAAATACCATATGAACATTATTTTGGAAATACTTTTCCTGAGACCTAAAAGAGCCAAACTTATCGATGCTTAACTAGTCCTATAGAAATATTAAGCTAATTTACCAGTAGTACAAATGTCAGTAGCAGTCTTACAGAATGACTGAGTACAGGATGTACGGCAGAGAACAAGGAGGCTTTGCCAGTGAAGACAAAATGTTCTTCCTTGTGAGCATGCTGCCAGAAAACGCTGTTGAGGTAAAGATATAAGCAGTAAGGAAATGACCAAAGTGGTAGACTGATTTCAATAGAAGAATAACTCATTTTCTCCAGCTCCAGTAAGCTTCCAGAGGGTGTTGTGATTTA
>VYZW01027841.1:89903-104216 GCA_013401315.1 Balaeniceps rex | reverse complement strand
GGACAGAGTAATTCACCTGAGCTACTGTCGACCTGAGGTTATATCCCAGAGAATATCAACGTGAATCTCTTCAAATTAATAGATTATTTTTTATTTCTATAAATCAGCTTGTCGCTGTTTGACTTTTTTTCAGTGCTGTTTCGTCATAATGTCTTCCACTATCACTTCATATTCCCTGTCTGGGAAGGGAGCATACAGACTCTATTTTCAACCACAGCTCCACTACTTTGCCAGCTCTTAAAGAAATGGAATTTGTGATTGCTTGGAAGGACATATCAAAGGAGACGGGTCTGACCATGACTGTCACTACCAAAACTGCTTTCCTGTCACGTACTCTCCCCAAAGCTTTATTCTTGCGATGACACAAAGGTAGAGCTATCTCTTCTCACATTAGCAGACTGGAAAGCTGCTTGCCCACCTGGCAACTGCAGTTTGCCGACAGCACTACCAAGCACNATTTCTTATGGCACTGAGAACTGCAACTACTTATGGAAGGCAGCATTTGACTCTTAGGGTTACACGGTCATTTCTAATTTGGTAGAAAGTGGCACTGCATTATTAAAAATAGAGAAATGCAAAGATCACAAACCCAACCAATTCATCCCATCCACAGGGCCCACAGTTTCTGAGGGCAGAATTGATCCGTTATCCTCATGTCATGCTTTTCTGGCCCATCCATCCTTTGGTGCACACAGGGATGTACACTCGTATAACGTACAATTCAAATTCTTACCCAGTAAATGCTGGCTTACCTGTTCAACTACACTTGGCTTATCCTGATTTAAAACGGGTATGGATTTAGTTCTCCCCTTCCTAGTTTCACAGAGAATACTCACTCAATTCACATAAGTGAAAGATGTCTTAGTCTGACCCGGAAGGCTGAGAAACCAGTGGTCGTACCCACTGCACTGCTAGGGCCAGCACTGTCAGTCTGAACAAAAAGCAAAGAACAATAAAAACTCAAGGTCAAGGACTCTTTTATAAAGGCTCTCCTGGTTTCACTGGCAATTATACCTCTATAACTGAGGAAAGATTGTAGGTCCATTTTTAAAGGGAAAAGGTTGCCACCTATTTTTCAGATTGTTTTTCTCTTTGTTACAACCTTGACATTGGAAATAAAGGCTACGTTGCATGGAGTTGGTTTTCTCTCTCTATTTTTCTGCACAAAAATTTGACCAAATTGAGTGCTGCTTTTGCTGTGTTGGCATCTGTTGCAAGATTTGTAATAAGTAGATGGTTGGTCTGTACTCATTAAGTGAACTTGTGGGCAATGGTATAGTCTGTTAAATATTACTGCTGCATACTAAAGAAATATCTCTACCAGTTGTAAAGTACACTGTTTGGATGGCTAACCATTACATTCACCCAACATACAGAGTTTAAAAAAAAAAAAACAAACCTGCACAAAGCAGAAAATTTTGAATACCAGCAATCCACTCTATCCAAGAACATGCCTGCTTACCAAGCAATCCAGCAGCTATCATCTGCAGCACTATACTATTTTTGAAAATCTGGTTCTTAGTTAAAGCTGCTCAATATGTAATAGAACAATGACCTAAGAATCTAACCACATAAAATGACACAGAAGATGGATAAGTTACATCAGAAAGGAAAGGTAATATTAAATGTTTATAGGTTCCAAATTGTGATCTTTGTGGTTGTAGTGTTACTTTTTAAATGATAAATTTCCATCTGCGAGTACTGTATTTCACTTGACAAATGAGAACACTTTATTATTGCCTTGTTTAAAACCAAAACAAAACCAAAAACTACTCATCGTGCCCATACTGCCGACAGACAGTATGTGTTACATGTGTGCAGTAGTTGCAATATTGTTGGGCTTGCTTTCTTTTTAATCTGGATCTCCGTCATTAACAAGCACGTGCTGGGGCTGTAACAAGTATACTTCTATGCTAATGACCCCCTAAACATCCTAAGAAGTGGGATTCAATCTCAAAACATCCTTGTACTTGCATTTGCACTTCACCTGTGATGTTTCTCAGCACCTTCAGACAAACCTAATTCATCATAAATCTCACATAAATGTAATGGCTTTGATTTTCTGCATACAGGTAATAATTTTTTAATGTTTTTTTTCCATCTTCCTTTCTAATCAGAGATGAATGTAACTCCTGAAATGAAGACTTTCTATTTATTTATCTTCAGCTTCCAAAAGAAAAGGGAAATGCTTGCACGTCTTTTTTTGGTGGAGCTTTTCAAAGCTCCATTCTTTAATGTAATGAAAGAAAAAATGTACAGTAGCATTCAAAACAACACAGCTTTCAAAGATTGTCCACTCATTACCATATAAATAGCACAGTCACTTACTCAGTATACCTTCCTCTGCCTATCATTCCAGTGTCAAGCCTGCAAGTTCAAAGGTGCACCCTTTTTTTGCCAAAACCAGAAACTCTATTTTTCTGTCTACTAAGCAATTATTTTATAAGGGAAGAACTTGAGTCCATTTTAAATGATATATTGTCTGTCAGCCAAGTAGATCTGTTCGGAAAGGCATGGTCCTGACAGTCAGACACAGCTTATGTTACTTTGCTTAATTTCATGTCTACTGCAGAAATAGGCGAATAATGTCAATAGCTACAAAAATTATTTCAGGGGCTTCAGAATATTTCAGATATAGATACCATTGACTTACGCGACAACAAAAGAACATGTATGCTAGATGATACAAACTTTCATTGCCATGCCTGCTGCACCTAAACAACAAAATTTCCTAGTTTATATGTTTCTTCTGTTGCTCTATTGCATTCTAAACCCCATGGCATTATTATGTAAAGTATAATGCTGTGAAATATGAGGCAGATCAAACTCTCTCTGTTGGACATCAATTTAACCAGCCCAGAAAACTGCTTCTTTCTTTAAATTCATGCTTTTTTAAAACAGCAGAAGAAAAAGATTATTATTCTAGAGCCACAGTTTATGAGAAATACAACTTCAAAAACAGTTTCAGAAATTAATTCAGCATTAGACAGTTCAGTTTCTCAGTAATAACGTGGAAGACATGAACCAAGCCACAAATCTATCTACAGGAAGACCTCTTCATCTACAGTCCACCTCTTCATGCCTTGCAAATGGCCTCAGCAACATTAATTCAAATAGTCTATTGCCACTAAGAAAACAGATTTGTTCATTGCCACCATACTCACATGGCACTGTGCGGAGGTAGAGGTTGTCTCTTATGATCTGCTGGAGCTCATGGTCTACTGAACCTTTCTGGAACCGTAAATTGAGGTAGTGACGAAGGTCCTTATCAACAATCCCTCCTGTCAAGGAAAAGACAAATGAAAGCATGACTTAAAAATATATTGCTTTGATGGAAGCAATGAATCACTTGTGAAGTCTCAGTGGCTCATTTTCCTTCATGTTTCTGTCACAATGGGTGACAGAAGCACAAAGAGCTTTCTGGTTAAGGCATGCAGTTGGTATAATATTACTTAGTATCAATAACTGTAAAGGTTAAACAATTAATGACAACTAACTGGCTAGATCTGCACAGTTCAGAAAATACATATAGGATTATAGACAGAGGTGTAAGTTTTTTTCAGCACAAACTGGAACATATTGTTATTATGTAACTACCTAAATATATATCTAAATAATACATTATTAGGTATTATGTTTCCCATGACCTTGTACCAATTTCCCACCTGCTTATTAAACCAAAAAAACTTGGTTCAAAAGGTCTCTGGAATGTTCAGTGTTTTCAGTCCAGGTGTAACCAGAATAAAAGGCAGCTGTACTTAATGATCCTATAGATATGATATAATCTTTTGTGTTATTTATTTCTAATAGCACTTACATCTGAAAAAGATACTACAGCAAACAAGGGTACATATTTTATTTCCACCACTGAAAAGAGTCATTAGTAATAAAACATCTCAGCATAACACTGCAAATGTGGAAAAAATTCAGTTAAAAAATGTGCACTTGCCCCTTTTACTATAACTTTAGGACAAAACAACTTCAAGTATTGTTTAGCCACTGACTGGTGTATCATGTTCCACTATTAAAGGCTTACCTATAAATCTAATCCAACATGATTAATAAACATTTCCTGATATAGTTCCTCTCCACTCCTTTTAACCTGGAGTACGGATCATGTTTATAATTATGAAAAAAAAGTCTATAAATAACTGCATTTCTTCCTTCTCTGAAATTCTGACATAAGAAAAATATAGAAAATCATTATGACACTGAGTTCTGACATATATTCCTGAGATGAAGAAAAATCGCAAGCAGATAGATCCCTAACTTGTTGCTTCACACATTTAACCTTAAAATATTTTTTCAAATGGTATTTGCTATTGAACCCTCTGCAAAAAGTCTTATTGACTTGGACTATATAAAGATTTTCCTGTAAAAAGGAACAAATAACATTCCTACCTAATTATTTGAAAGTCACTGCAGAGCACAAACAGCTATAAATTAAAATATATTTCTCCTTACAGCTATTCCTATTTATCTGCCAATTGCAAGTCCATAATCTTATTATTGCTGCTATTTGTCAATAACTTCAAAACCTTTTGTTCCAGGTTTATAAAAAGCTTATAAATAACTTCTCTTATCTTTAGCTAAAGGCAAAAAACCAGCACACTTTCATAATCAAAAGAAAAAACAAAGTGCCCCAGCTCATAACAGACACAAAGAAATACCTGTGTGCCCGGTTCCCAGAGGCTGAGAACTTCCATACAGGTCACTGTTATTGCAGGATCCCAGCTGAGCCACTTGGTCTACTACTTTGGTACCACTAATCCTGTTTCTAGCAAGGGGGACTGATTGCAGACCAGACTATCCTTACTCCTGCCAATTTCTTCTGAGATTTCAGAGGAGGCAAGGACTAAAGGAGGCTGCAGAGAGATGCTCTGCTCCTGATCGGAATCAGCTGTCCTTTCTGATCAGCTGCAGAAAGTAAAGGTCCTGCAGCTCTTGTTCCTCTCGCTCTAACATACAGAACATGCCCAGCGATGCAGATGCTTTCTGGCAGCCTGAGAAAATGCCAGCTCGAGAAAAACAGCTGTAGCCTGCCCACTGACATAAACCTGAATCATTCAACTTATGACATAAGAAAGTTTAGGAACCTACACAGATTTCTGACCCTTAAAGTGCATTTTTTATTTACAGCCTTTCGCTTCAAACACAGCCATTTACTTCACCATGTGTTAACAAATGCACTAAAACCTCCTAAGCACTTCATAAAAAGAGTCATGTGATATTTTTGGCAAATTTTATATTCCAAAGTGGAGTATAAATATGTATATTTACAAGAGGAGATACCTACAGCCTTGTATTTGTTACATACAGATTCAAAAGCAAAAGTTTGTAACAAATAAAACCTGTACATGGTGCAGAGGAAAAAAAACTTACCAGCTTCCAAGCACAAGGGAAACACATGAATTTTTTCGTAATATCAGAGTATATACTGTAACATTAGCAAAGTCTATTTTAAAGAGTAGTCAGATGAACTACAGACAGCACATGTACAATTGACAAATTTCGCTCTCGAAAGTCATTCTGTTTTCTGACCTAAATGACATTTTTCAATTCTTTGGGCATGAGCTACCTTTTTTTTGAAACTGGTATAACAATGAATTTTACATCCTGGAAAGCATAAAAAATAAAATAGTTCTAGAGTTCTGAAGAGCAGATGCAATATTTTTAATTCATCCTTCCAATCATCATTCTTCTGCTTTTCTCCCCTAAAAGCTTTGTTGTTTTACCTGATGCTTGTCAAAAGCATACTTGACTCCAGATGTTCTTTCCAGGTATTTGTAATACCTGAGCTTTTGAGCAGCCTGATCCTTTTAAAGTACAAGCAGAACAAAATCTTGTGTGTGCTAGTATGGAGCCATAAGACTTTTTGCAAGAAACAATAGTGATTCACAAGAACGTAAACCAGCCTTGATTTAGCAGCAATGATTTAGATCTTGTGTTACAGACTATATAAATCAAGAATAACATGAGTAATAATAATAGGACTATGTCCTCCAAAAGGCTGAAATAAGAGACAGAAAATACTATCATTTGGTTTACCTTGGAGGGAAAAAAGAAACCTAGTGACATTGTCAATATGTTCATAGAAAGAGAAGCAATCAGAGAGAACCTGTTTTTACAGTAACAATACTCCGCTATTTAGTGGTCCCATCCAACCCAGTTAGAAAAGTGTCCAGTACTTGGTTTCTATAAAATTCAACTTTCCATTCTTTTCTCTTTTCACAGTATGTTGAAACCTGTTGAGATGTTGAAAAATTCCTGACATGAACCTAACCCCCTAGTTTTCTATTATTCCCAGCCAGCCCACCATGGAGGGCCTCAAAACGATGCTCAGGGGCCGCCAGTGACTGTCCCCCTGGCCCACCAGCTGCTCATGAGGAGGAGCTCAGAGAGGAGCTCACGAAGGCCACATCCTGCTCACTGTGCGTGGCAGCGAAGGGAAGAGCTGTTGTGTGTCAGAGGTATTATACAGCACAAGCTTTAGAAACCCAACCCAGAGACCATAATTAAAAATGTTCTTTGGCCACTGCCACAGGAGGAAGCTGACAACTGCGCGACGGAGCATGCACTGGGTTGCAGCCATGAAGGACTTTTTTTTTCCTTTTTCCTGGCTTGAGGCCTATACTCTGTTTCAGTTTCATTTCACTCCAATGAATCCCATTACTTTGCTAGCTAGGAAATACAGGACGTGAATTAAATACTTCGAGTAATGATCTCTGGCATAAGGTATGTCTGGTTTAGGTACAGCTACCAATCACGATGGCAAACTCATAACCATGACTGAATTTGATTCCACAGATTACAAAATTAGATACACTCGGCTGAACTAAAAAAAGCTCTGTTTGCATGTTTTACTTATGAATTTAATGAGCAACGTATATCTTTTTACAGTGTTTTAGTATATATCTGTCAGGTTTCTTCCCTTCACAAAATCTAATAGCAAAGCCCAATCAGAAAAGAAATACGATAAAGAACACACATACAAAAGGGTATTGAATAGTTTGTAGCTCATTAAAAGATTCAAAACTGAAAAAGATAATTGGCATTTCTGAGAAAATGACAGGGATAAAGGTTTATAATTTTCTCTAGCCCTAAATACTGTAAGTGGGATTTTGTAACTTCCTATTTGCTAACCCACCGATGCTGCAGCTGGAGCCTACTCTTGTATTTTATTTTTCAGTGAAGGACTACTTGCAAAACACAAACATCCCTCTTCTTGTTCCCACAATGTTAGCTCTAAATAATTTATTTCTTACCCTTAACACAATTTTTATCGTTACAACTTCTCGGCGAACATTTTTGAGTATTCACCCATTAGTATTTTCTCATCTTGTATCATAACCTTTCAATGAATTGACTTCCTAAAACCTGGTGCAGTACATTATTTGTTTTTTCAACAGTATAATCAATTACAACTCAACTGAATAATTTGCCTTAGATATTTCATTTGCTGGGATTAGAATTTAAAAGATTTCCATTTTCCTGGGTTCTATAAATACTCCAGCTTAGAAAAATCTACGAGTAAGCAAGACTCTTACATCTAGATTTGCATCTGTACATGACCTGTGTCTGAGAAAAATAAAGGAAATATCTTAGGATCTGGACCTGTGAAAACAGACAAGCTCATAAACTTTTAGTATATACCTCCCCTCTTCTACTGCCCTACTTGCATCAATCTGTGTCTCCTCTTGTTTTCAACAAGCTCCCACTTCTGACTGAAATATAAGACACATATTTGGCAAAGTCAAATGCCTTGGCTGAACAGGCTTTCACCAGCTTTGGTAGGACTATTCTACTGGAGAGTCTCACCCCAAATATTTACTCAGGTGCCACCTGGAGCTTTATATTAATACTATGGTATGCCTCTATGGACATCTGACAATAGCTCAAGCTTCTTCTGCACGTCTTCTGTAGAAGACATGCAATTTGGTGCATGCCAGACTAACTTTTTCATCATTAACAGATGATCTAACTGACCTTTCAATCAGTAGCCCAAATGACGGCCTGACTTCTTTAAACCAGATATCAGGAATATCTGATTTATTAGTTCTTTTCTCCGCTGATGAGATAAAAAAATCTTGTGCCGATGAAAGTGGCTGCAAGATTTTTTTTTATGACTCTCTCTGGAATCTACCAAGAAAATCATAGCCATCATAAATAAAAAAGCTGCATATATGGTTTAATTGCTCATTTCTGAATATTTTTGGAAATGGTCCAGTAAGAATTCAGGATACCTGAAATTATCATATACAACTCTCAGTCACCCCCATCAGTTCAGTGACACCATGCCCACCTACCTATAAAAATCTCTATGATTTTTTTCATTCTGGCATATAAGACCTAACCTGAGGTGACCTATAATTCCCCTCCTCCAGCCCTGTTCTCCAGACCCACACAGCTCTAGGCTGGTATATGCACAAAAATCAGCAATGCAGGCCTGAGCAGCAGTGAGGGACTGGCACTACCCAGCTGCGAGAGAGCCCGTATCAGCCAGGGCTCCAAAACACTCCTGCTGATGTACATATCTCACCGTGAGCTCCCTAAAGTAATTGAAAAGATTTTAAACATTAAAAACTATTAACTGCCACATCTTCTCTTCTCTCAAAGTTTCTTTCCCCAGATGGTCCTCTCAGGAGAATAGCAACGTTCCCCCCTCCTGAGGGCTCCACCTAACCCATGGACCATAACAAGGTTTGTGAACAAAGAGGTAAAATACATCCACCAGACTTTTTTTTCTTTTTTTTTTCACAAGTCCAGTAATATTTTATTGTAATAAAATTTAAAAAAAATGTCCTTAAGATATAAAAGAAAGTGCTCATTAGAGGAATTGATGATTATCATTACTCATATGAATTGCTAGCATTTGTAGCACAAACAATACTTTTTAAACAAATTAAGTATGTCTTATCTTAGTACTTGAATAATGAAGATATCATGCATTTAACATTTCAGAACCAGTATGAGATGATTTCCTTTAATAGTTTCTTTAACTGGCAAGAGTAACCAAAATCACTTTTAAGAGAGAATATGAAAATTCCAAGTAATATCAAAACTCTCGGTTGGATTTCATAAGGATTCGTTATTAAAACACAGCCTGCAGCTAAGCCTATTATTTAAAGGAAATTATTCTCAACAAACCTATCTAGTGCTCAGAGGAGTATAAGACGAATGTTGGCATTTCACTAATCATCGTACATTGAGCATATTCAACCCTGGAAGCTCCTTCAGGTTTCCATGTAAAATATGTCATTACTACAACAGTAGACTAAAACCAGTACAACAAAACTTTAGTAAATCATAAGAAACATATCTTACATTCCAGTCATCAACTGAAGATTACACTTTTTATTTTTAAAGCTTTTATATCCCTAGATTAAACTCCGTGGGTCTTCTTTGAACTTCTGCCTGCCTTCCACCACTACCTTCAGCCCAGTCTGCCATCACACTTATCTGCAAAGTCTTAAACCATCAGGGTTGAGCTATCATCACTGTGGAACGTGTGGTAAGATAAAGTGTGATGGAGAACCAAGAGGGAATTGTGGAAGAAAATGAGACTCCTCAGGAAGAAAATTAATTTCTTTCATACTTGGGACTACTCCAATAAATTCAATTTCATGATCCTTTACTGGAGATCTAAACAAATTTCAAGAGTAAAGGCTTTGGAAAAATGCACAACTTGGAGTTCTTATATGTGCCATATATGATGAAAAACATTTTAAGATTTAGTTTACTGACAGGGAAATGGCCTTCTCTTTTCTCCCTCCTAGCATTTTAAATTCAAAGATTTAGAACACAGGACCATAGGGTTTACAAGATAAATTGCATAGGGATGGTACTATATACAGAATACAGACTGTATTAAAAAAACCCAACAAAATCTAGCCAGACAATGAATAATTTTCTCCACGACAGGTCCCTGAGCATTCATATAGAATCATAGAATATCTCAAGTTGGAAGGGACCCATATGGATCATAGAATCCAACTCCCTGCTCCTCGCAGGACTAGCTAAAACTAAATCACACCAATATTTGGATGTATGTCTCTGTATAAATACGTAATTCCCCAATCTCTGTGGGCAATGTATTTGACCTGCTCTCCTCAGACCAGGAGACAGGCTGAGGTTTGCATACTCTGATCTTCACAGTGGAGAAAGTTTTCACTTTCTCTGTTGCGGGGAATGGAGGTATCCTCACTGCCTAAGGACAACACATGCCTACACTGGTACCTTCTACTGGGGCAGTTTGAGTAAGGACTAGATCAAGAGGACACCCTGCAGCAGCAACAAGATGAGACCAGAAACACCCAGGGTAGACTGATCCTTGGAATAATGTGAAAGCATAGCATGCCCTGGATTTATCTTCTTAGTTTTGTGTCTAACCTTAAGCCTCTGTTTGAAATATAAGACCCAAGTGTGCACTGTGCTGGAAGCAAAAATGTGGTTTGTAATGATACATGGAGACTGTGTCAGCAGGAGAGTCAGCTGAGCCAAACACATCTGCATTTGGTACCTTGTCTCAGATTACTGAACTTTGGCTCTTATTAAAACAGTAGATCTCCAGTCCTGGTGGCTACGGAAACAGCCCTCCACTGTGACGCCAGTTACAGCATCTTCCAGAGTCTGCTGGCAGCATGCATCATTGACTTTGAGATAGGCATTCCTAAGTTAACCTCAGAGAACTGACATTTAAGTAGTAAAATCGTATTGTAGCTTTGCTATTTAGAGGTACTTTGTTTTGTTCTCTTCACTTAATTGACCACGCAGCATAGCTCTTGACTGTAGTTTCTGGGAAACACCATGATTTAACTGGTTGGTAAAAAAAAAAAGTCAAGCTGTACTTCATGTAACAGCGAGGACAGTTTGTGGCACTTCGCTTTCAAAATACTTACGTTTTATTCGGTGTTCTAGTTAGTAGGTGTATAAATAAAGTAAAAATTATGTTTGAGTAATGTTGTTGCTTNCAAGATGAGACCAGAAACACCCAGGGTAGACTGATCCTTGGAATAATGTGAAAGCATAGCATGCCCTGGATTTATCTTCTTAGTTTTGTGTCTAACCTTAAGCCTCTGTTTGAAATATAAGACCCAAGTGTGCACTGTGCTGGAAGCAAAAATGTGGTTTGTAATGATACATGGAGACTGTGTCAGCAGGAGAGTCAGCTGAGCCAAACACATCTGCATTTGGTACCTTGTCTCAGATTACTGAACTTTGGCTCTTATTAAAACAGTAGATCTCCAGTCCTGGTGGCTACGGAAACAGCCCTCCACTGTGACGCCAGTTACAGCATCTTCCAGAGTCTGCTGGCAGCATGCATCATTGACTTTGAGATAGGCATTCCTAAGTTAACCTCAGAGAACTGACATTTAAGTAGTAAAATCGTATTGTAGCTTTGCTATTTAGAGGTACTTTGTTTTGTTCTCTTCACTTAATTGACCACGCAGCATAGCTCTTGACTGTAGTTTCTGGGAAACACCATGATTTAACTGGTTGGTAAAAAAAAAAAGTCAAGCTGTACTTCATGTAACAGCGAGGACAGTTTGTGGCACTTCGCTTTCAAAATACTTACGTTTTATTCGGTGTTCTAGTTAGTAGGTGTATAAATAAAGTAAAAATTATGTTTGAGTAATGTTGTTGCTTCTCTACAAAGGCTGTCTGGAAACGAACTGCTTTTTACTCTAGTTTTGAAATTCACTAAAGCAACATTTCATAATTATGAAACAGAGCTGTTTGTAGGTGCCTCCAGTATATCATTGATTTGACTGATAACTTACACATAAACAGTAATGATTGCTACTGAGATTTAAAATACTATAATTGTTCCTACAAGACTTACTACAAGGGAAGTAATTACCTTTACAGATGTTTTTCACAAACACTAAGTTGTAAAGGATTATACATTAACTTACCAAGTGAGAATGTCAAAAACGACACTCAGCCTGTGCAGTCATATAGAGCCCAGCAGTATCTGCAAGGATAGACTTCCCCTCTTGAAATTTGAACGTGTTTATAGAAGTCTTTCTTCAAATACTACCTGACATTCAGATGCTCTCACTCATAGAAATCTCCTTTTATTTGGACAAAGGGTACCACAACAGAGCTTGAAACTTTTTAAGGCCAATGTTTGTTATGTGACCCAACTCCCAGATACAGCTCCCAAAGAAAACGATAGAAAGGTCCCAACGGACTTCAACAAGAACAGCTGGAAAAGGGAAACAAAACATCTTATTGGTATTCTTCTAAAGACAAAACCTCTTTGAAAATTGATGGCACATAAAGCTGAAAACTCATAGAATAAGTCTAACCAGAGATTGACTGTAGCATACTAAAAACATTTGAACAGAACTAATACGGCTTGTTTTAGCTTCAGAAAAACATTTATATTGTTATTTGGGCTGGATATATTGCCAGGAAGGTGTTTTGAGTTCTAGGAAAATCCACATTAGCCACAAATGTCCAATAGACAAGTTAACCAAGGTGGGGAAAAAGTCATAAAGATGTAAGAATTTTATTTTTTAATCAAACTATAGCAGAATATTTTTTCATGTATATACTTAGAAAAAAAACCCCTGTGCTTCACTCTGTGTGCTGCTTACTGACATGCTCATTAGAAAAAAACACACTTACAAATTGACTTCTCTGGAAAAGCTCAAATGCAGCATTAATCTCTGATACATAATAATGGTGATAATGTGGGGCTCATTCATTCTGGCTGGGTACAAATTATGCCTCATTGCATCAGTTTAATCCCCTGTGCTGTAAGGGTGAGTCACCTAACACTGACACCCTGCAACCTCTCTTGGGGTCATCTGGTGGAGCAGCAACTTTAATGCCCAGAACACCTGCAAGAAGGGCATGTTCAGACAGTATTCCTCTGGAACCAACCACACACATCTTACTTGTACCCAAAGCCACCTCTGCTCTCCACATCCAGAGCTGCTACAGGCTTTTCTGTGCTCCCCTCTGGGCTGCCTGCTCCTACAAGCCTGTGCTGAGAGCTACACAGACAGTCGGTCTTCAAGAAGAATCTGTTACAAGTTTTATTATTTAAGCAAAAGTAGAACTTAAAAGAATATGTTCAAAATTGTCTTACTGTGAACAAAGATTCACCTGTCCTTGCTTTGCAATGGTTAAAACCATCTCCTCTTAAAAGTAGACAGCAATTGCTCCTCACCTTTAACAGAAAAGTTACTGTTCTGTTTAATACTCTTTTTCTATGAATGCAGCAATATGACTGTTCATCTACTGGGGACACAAATGCTCTCTTTCTCTAATACTCTTTTAGTTTTGTCTTCTTTGTGGAAGACAACTGTGATGGAAGTTTGAGGTTTGACGTATATTTGAATAAAATATGAAAGACTGGATCGGAATAGTGGCATAGTTTTACCAGACTTGAATTATTTGAAAGGTATTCTACTTAAATCATAGCTGCACAATTTTAATTGCTTGAGATAGAGACTTATTTTCCTTACTTCTGGAAATAATATTGCCATATTAATAGGCTGTGAATTGTGCTGACATTTTGTAAAAAGAAAAAGATTAATCTGGGTAAAAAAATCCCAGTAACACACAATTTATGAGGGAAGCAAGCTCACAGAGGCTACCATTGTATGAGTTCTAATAATAGTTACAAAATATGATTTAGGTTAGTATCTGAATCATGGGAGCCCAGTTTTTTAAAGTCTTTGCAGCATCTCAGTCTAAACCCATAATGTACCGTGAAAAATCACTGCCCATAATACATTACTTCCTGGCTTTCTAATAGCTTGTTGCATAAGTAGCAGAACACCATTTTGCAGACTTTATACTCATGAAACTTATCAAGTGCAAACTCAACGTGCAATAGACAAACTGAACTTTGAAAGCAGAGTTCACAAAATTATTGCTAATCTCTGAGATTGAATTGCATATATGTTATCAAATGCATATCCTTCACCCAAAAAACTATTTTCCTGAATCAAGTGTCATGGCATTCATATCAAGTCAAAGCAAGAGTAAAACACTGAGAAAAATTAAAATGGGAGATGGTTTACAGCTATTTTTCAGTAATGGGAAATTAAGACAACACAAAACATGCAAATAAGCCTGAGGTCGAGAAGGTGTCCTCCAGCTTTATACACAACACAATACCCAGAACACTTAACTGACATGGTCCCCTCTGTTTTATTTCCATGTGATGCTCCTTTCAGCTTGAAGTCCATAGTGATACCATCTTCCAGCTATCACTCAAGTTAAACAGGGTTGAGCCCAGTCAGTAACTGAACAGAAAATTTCTCAGCACATGAAACCAAAATGAAAGTCATGTTG
>VYZW01027841.1:31500-80052 GCA_013401315.1 Balaeniceps rex | reverse complement strand
CCAGAAGAGGGCCACAAAAATGATCCGAGGGCTGGAGCACCTCTCCTACGAGGACAGGCTGAGAGAGTTGGGGCTGTTCAGCCTGGAGAAGAGAAGGCTGCAGGGAGACCTTATTGTGGCCTTTCAGTACTTAAAGGGGGCCTATAGGAAAGATGGGGACAGTCTTTTTAGCAAGGCCTGTTGTGACAAGACAAGGACTAATGGTTTTAAAATAAAGGAGGGTAGATTTAGGCTAGATATAAGGAAGAAATATTTTACACTGAGGGTGGTGAAGCACTGGAACAGGTTGCCCAGAGAGGTAGTGGAGGCCCCATCCCTGGAAACATTCAAGGTCAGGTTGGACGGGGCTCTGAGCAACCTGATCTAGTTGAAGATGTCCCTGCTCACTGCAGGGGGGTTGGACTAGATGACCCCTAAAGGTCCCTTCCAACCCAAAGCATTCTATGATTCTATAATTCTATAAAAATATTTAAAGTCTTACTCTAAATTGTACACATAATGGGAAGGCTAATAGAAAATCAGTTCCTTTTAATTTTTAACAGTTCTGTTATTATTAGCCATTTGTAATAATAGAGACAGATCTGAGGCCGCAGAAGAAAAATACATGACATTATACAATATTAAGTAATAAACTGTAAGCAATCAGATAATTAAGGAATATCAGAATATATATGTGCACAAGGGACAGAGTTAACGCTATTCATTCAACTTTAACTGGCATTTCACCGCTTCTGAAGGCTTAATTGTCTAACATTAACATTCTTCTTAGGCGCTAGGGATGTACTTTACACCACTCTTTTTGCTACAGCAAATGTTATTGTAGCTAGGTGGTTTTTTTTTCCCCCTGCAAAGCACTCTGTAGATAGTTCAATAACTGCTATGCTTACAGAGGAAAATCTGTATCGCTGATGAGTAGAACAAAATAATGAGAAAATTATTCTAACAAACACAATATATATAGTGAAATTTCCAAACTCCTTTTGGCACACCACAGAAGACAGGACACCACTCTGCTTAACAAGATTATATTAGACATTCTACTTAACATGTGTTTCTTCTAAATAAAGTATAATTTCATTTTCATATCTGTTTTTCTGCAGATCTAAGTCCCTCAAAAAAGGAAGATACAGCAGTCAGCATCCACAGAAACAGATCATTGATTATCCAAAATGATAATTCTTAGTTTTTAATCAATTTGTCTCAGCCTACAGTAAGAATAAGCTTTCTCTGCTTTTCCTAGACCATGCTATAGATTATGGCACATGCCTATAATGATGGGTATGGTACCTCACTCGCACATTTTCCATAAACAAGAGCTTTTCCATAACCAAGTTCTTCTAGAAGCAACAGGAGCTTTGGTGTCTTCCCGCATCTGAAAGACTGCTGACCTGGTCAGCTGAAGTGCCACGTTTCTGAATTGCTCCTGTGGCATAACAGGACATGTAAAATTAATGACGCTCTAGCCTGGGCAGATTTTTCCTATAGCTATGTTTTTTAATCTTGTTTGTAAGCACTGCAGTTAAAAGTTTTCATCACTCAGGTCCTTAAGATACCTTCCTTCAGCATCCAGAAGTCTCACTGCTTTCAAAATGCCTTGGCCTGCATAAACAGGTACGATCCTTTCTGGCTAGTATGTCAATTTTTACATTGCAAACAAGATACAATACAAAATGTTCTTTGCTGTGAATAATTTTCTGCATTTTAAAGAAAGGCATTTTGGCTAGTCCTTTCTCCAAGAAATATGAACTATCGTTCCCTTAGAAACAGCTTATAAGAGAGAGAGGCTTTTTCACTTTTTGACCCTGTTTCTCAACCAGGAATTTTTGTTTATTTGTTTACAGTGCTAGTATGGTTAAGAAAGGAAGTACCAAATTTCATTTGCAGCTGTTTTATTTAAAAATCTCAAGAAGGAAAGCAGTAAATATAGCTTGCTTTCTTTAATTATTTAAAAATGTTACAGGCTTTATTTTAAAAGCAATCTAAGCTTGGATTATAAGTGGTATTATTACTCAGTAACATTTTTCCATTTATTACAATGTCATATATTCCTTCAAAAATTACTTTGGAAGGTGTTTTTCTTGAAACAAAACATTCCTTTACAACATATTTTCATTAAAAGGCACAGAACATCAGTGAAATGTGTAACCAGCTTCTTAAAAACAGGATTTCACATACTGCAGTGCTGTAGCTGGCATTGGGCTTTGAAAACAATTGTTTAAACAGGGATCCCTGGAGCAGAGCCAGATTTGTTACAGGTGCCGTGTCTGCTGCTGGTGAGTGCATTAGGGGTAGAAGAGACGTGCTGAAAATCAATGGAATTTCCCTTACCTCACAGTAGTACGAATGACTTCTCTGCAAGAATGAACAGCTAACAAGTGATAAAATCCTATAAAAAGACCAATATAGCTCTCTATATTAAGACTATCTTAAAAATGTTAGATGCACCAGAAAGCTGAAGTATCCAATAAAGTACATACACTTTTAAAATAAAACCTTGTTCTCTTTCTTTTGTATATTAGGTGGTCAAAAAACTACTTGTATTTTATGTGCTGAAGGTCAATTGGAATAATGCTGTCTTCCCGTCCATAGAATGAAATCAGTTTAAGTAGGCACCTCCCAGGCTGTCTAATAAGTTCCTGCTGAGGTGCTATCTGAGAAGATCATTCACCAGCCTCTGCATTTGAAACCACCATTTAAAAGCAATTTGTAAAACCAGCATGTTTATGAAGTTGCATTCTGGACCATGCAACTGCTAAATTTACCGTGTTTGGAAATTATAATTCTACACATACCTACAGAAAATGGGTAAGATCAAATTTCACAGATAATCTGCTGCTCTGCTTCATAACCTGTGACTTGCACATGAACATCTTTCCAGCAAAGTATCTCAATGGTGTTTTCACATCAGTAGGTTTCAGCCGCAGCATGCTGCACTTTAACAAAAAGAAAATTGTTGCATTGTTACAGAAAGACTTCTTAAAATTTTTTATCAAAACAGAAGTCTCAGAAAAGTCTTGGGGATTCCTTCCAACAGGATTTTTACCATACCTACAGAAATACAATCTTTGGTTTTCTTTAAGGCAATCACTTTACAATCTCATAGATTTGACCATATGAAAGTAGAGGTATTAGGCTGTTAGCACTTATTCTCATCAATAGGTTTGCTTCTCTCCATACTCTTTTCTCCCTACATAGGACAGCATTGTAGCTCTTACACTGCATAATTCTGAATAAAAATACCACATTTATAAAACAGGGGAATGACAGTTACAGAGAAAAGGTATTATGTCACTAAATCACATTATTTTTATTTTACTTGTTATCAATTTGTTTTTCTCCCCACTTCCTATACTTCTCATCTTTTGCTTCTGTATTAATAGTAAAAAAACAGAATTCTATGTGGCTCTATTATCTGCGAGGGTATAAATTTCAGACTCCCATCAAAATCCCTTTAGGACAATTACAAAACTGAAGGCACATATATTTTGATGCAAAAGAAGATACCCGTGTCTATTTTCTGAAGTTACAAACTCCAAACAGGCCACGGAGGCAGAGAGATGGCCTGGCTGCTCTCCGTGGCAGCGGGGCACCACCCGGGCTATTGGCAATTCTTACAGAGGTCCTTGTTCCTCATCCTTTTTTCACTGTCATACACTACTTGCTTTCATTCTCTTTCAGCTTTTAATTTCTTAAAGGCCTCCTTGATGTCATTTTGAATTGTCAGGGAATTAATGCTACTGATATTGAAAAAGGAAAATTAAAATTGAAAACAACCCAAGCCACTGAAGGTGAGGGATTCATGGCTCTCGCAGGCCCACTCATCTTCCATTCTTCACTTACTGGGTATAAATTAAATGGTAACATGGAACAAATATGATTATTCTTTAGCTATCTAAGAGCCAGACGCCCATTCTGAACTAGTCATCCTGTCTCCCTCTGCAGTTAATACAGAGAGATGGGTACCATCATCCAATACCGAAATAGATGTCTGAGAGAGAATGACTGTTTTGGACAGCCTGTTTCTTTCCAATGCCAACAGAGGGGCTGAAATTTATATGCTTAACTTTTACACACTTAAACTGAGAGGAGTCATCCTGCCCAGCACCTCTGCAGCGCACAGTGGAGCACAAGGAGACCGAAGCCGGATGCAGCCGCAGCAGCACAAAGCTGTGCTCACGTTGCAACTCCTGCTTCCCAGCCAGGCTGATTTGCCCAGGCACAACACAGTGTCCTGACAGGGGTGCATTATTTCCACTGCCTGGGCTAGGCTAACTGCAGCTGTGCAGGGTAAATGCACGCTGCGTGGCTGTGGACATGCTCTTAGATAGGGTAGAAGAGAAGTGGGATTTGAAAGACCAATAAGGAGGAAAAGACAAAAGATTTTATCCTAGGCCAAGGCAGGAAAATGCGACACTAGCATTTAGAAACCAAAGTGTCTCATGAGACTGCCCACAGGAAGTTTTTGTTCTCCCCGCTTCCAAACTTTCTACCAACAGCCTCACCACTCCTTCCAACACACTTCCTCACCCTACCCCCCAACATTTTGGCATAATTTGCCAGACTATCAACCGAAAATTTGCCAAAGTATGCATCAAGCTTCATTTTAAATTTCTTTTTAGAACACCATATGGGAAGTGAATAAGCTGTTGAAGTTTTTCTTGTGTTGTACTGAGAATATCACTTTGATTCCTTACCCCTCTTAGGACACAACAGTGATGAAGTGACATAGAAACTGGGATCTTTTAAGTCATTCTTTTCAGGCATCTATTGAAATGTTAAACCTGCTTACACCACATTATACAGCAGTGTGACCAAAATCAGAATTTGATCCTAAATCTGTATGGGTTAGTCTTCCAAAAGGTTTAATTGAAGAAACTGAAAGCAAAGAAGTATTGCTGTCAACAAAAGTGCTATTTTCCAGAGAGCATTAGGAACATTCAATAAAGCAGACATATGGATGCACTTTATCCTATCAAAAAATAATATTAAAAATTGTCTCTAGAGTAAAGACTCAAGGGTCACTTGAGAATCCATCAGAAGCTGTTTTGGAGGGGTGGAAAGTGAGGTATTAGAAGAAATAAAACATGTATGAGTTCTAGTAAGTCATCTTTCCAGTTCCTTAACTTCTAACCTCTTCTGAAAACTTTAAACCCTGTTATTTTTCTACAGAAGTTTCTGGCAGAAAGAATGACTTTCAAAGCAAGGTGTTCTGTACTGCAACCATTAGCTGCTGGCATTTTTTAAAAATGTTTCTGTAGTGACCCATGTATGACTCAACCGCCCTTTTTGTCTTTTACTGCAAAACTATTTTTGCTGTGTACTTCTGGCAGGAGTATGGTGATTTAGATGACACAGTACAAGTCAATATTATAAACTTCAGTTCACGGTCTGTTGCACCAGGAAGACCTATTAAGATTACTGTACATATCAGCACAGAGAAAATAATGTGTTGAAGGCTTACTAAAATCCTTGGCTGATTTGTTGCTTTCTACTTTCTGAATAGTCAAACACTCACAACAGCCATATCCTTGGAACCATTTATGGCCACATAGCATGACCTGTCCAGTGCTTTAACTACATTATAATCCTTTCTTTCAGCAAGTACTTACCATGTGAAACATCTTAAACTGAATGCCTTCTAAAAAAATCTTAATTCTAAACCACAAGCACAAAATACTGACAAATGGAAGATCTTCCTTAAATTGCCAAAAAAGGAGCGACTATGTGAAAAGAATTTCCAAGTCAGACAGAAATATGTGAGACTATGCATTGATGCATAAAACACAGGCTCCTGTGAACAAAGCTAAAAAATATCAATTCCACATCTGACTGATTCATGCTAACATTATCTGACCTTTCTCCTGGTGTCCCATTTTCTAATCGGTGCTACCAGGAGAACATACGTATCTCACACTATATCTCACGCTGTCAAAGAACTACAGTAAACTGTGTACAGGTCTTTATTTGCTTTGTAACTGCACATCGTATCCTTTGAGCCCAATCTGAAAAGAAGATTTAACATACTTCAGTGAGTCATACTTCAGGTACAGAAAAAACCCAACCGAGATTCCCGAAGCAACACCCTCAACCTGGAAGCATTTGCTTCACGGTTTCAAAATTTCTCAGACACGTACGTTTGGTTCACAACCAGTGTGGCTATGGCTGAGGAGAAGGAGCCTGAGATCCTAAACAAACTACACCTGGATCTAGAAATCAGATGAGAATAAAAATCCCTTGCTCATGTGTACCTAATACACTCCATCATCTTTCACATTTTAGAAATTAAAATAGTGATTGGTTGAAGTAGTTCTCCCTCCTTACAGAGAATCTGGTTGTTCAAATCTGTCTTCAGATTCCCCTCTTGGGATCAGGGGTCTAAAATATGAAGATTACTGTTCCTAACCTGCAAGTACTTAAATCCTTTAATGAATCTGATTCTAAACAAGTCTAATCAAGCTTGCTCTTGCAAAAGGAAGACAGACCTATTGAGATTTTTCAGTAACTTCTCATGTTGCATCTGTAAGTCCTTCAACTTCAACCACCTGTTTATGAACTACTCCCCTTCCGCCCCCTGTCCCCGACACATTACCAACAGGCTAATTCTATTCCAATGCTCCATTTCCACAACTAATTGCCTCCCAACACAAAGCAGCAGACATTCCTCACCGTCATCCTATAATTAACAAGAAGCAGCAAGGTATCTGGTTCTGTTGCTTGCTCAAATTTCTACCGATCATTTTGCCTGAAAGGAAGGTCCACCTGATAGGATTCCTCACTCCTCCTCAGAAGATATTCCGCTGACAATATTTTATTTTCAAAAGTTTGTGCAGAGCTGGAAAGGTCTCATTTGAATTCTAGCACAAAGAGCCATGAACTCACACAATGGGCTGTTTGCATCCAGGACAGCTGCTTTGTCCACTCTTTATCAAAAATAATTCCACTGAAGTCAACCGAACTGCATAGATGCTGCATACATAGGCAATAAGAATTAGCAAATATGGCTATTGCCTACGGGTCTGTACCTTCTGAAAAGAAAAACTCAGATAGGTACTGTGGGATACTCCAAAGTCGGTAACATAACAGGGCAATAGAGCATGAAGCCCCCAAGAGGATGTTTTCCCAGACTTGTTCACATGTCAGGACTGACTCTAGCAAGTTTTTAAGATTTAAAAAACTTTCTGTGAATTTTCTTGGTAGCAGTAGTTGTGCAGAAGCAGATAACTTTCAAGCTAAGCTTTTTAATAATGATTTTTAATCACTAGATGAGCTGCCATATAAAAGAAGGAATTTGTGATTGTTTTCTTCTGAACCAGATATTTTTAATAACAATGCTGAAACACACATGAAAGATTGATCTAGGCATTTTTTATCATTTAAAATAAATTTTGTAACTAAATAGCAAACAAAATGACCTATTTGCAAAAATGTTAAAATAAAAACATTCATTCATCTTGTGCGTGAATAAAAGTGTACCTAGAGGGAGCCTGTAGAATTAAAACCAGGTGGTATTAAAACGCAATTAAGAAACCATAATTATACATTAAACAGAGACACAAAGAGAAGGGATAGCTTAGTATCTCAGCTGTGGAATAGCTATTGAAGGTAAACGAACTGAATTTAGGCTCCCCCTTACAACTCATTGAACCCGCAGTCTTTTGCAGAGGTATGTAATTACTGAAGATCTAAGCAGCTGCTCAGAAAAGCTAAAAAGCTGATATTGGCTAAGCAGTTTATTCACACTTCTGGATGGCAGTCCTTTCACTTTTCTCAAGAGGTGGTTTCAGTTTTATCTGTATATCTGAGTCAAAAGACTTCTGAGATGGTATAAGAGCCAATTCTAAAGACTGTTTATTAGAGCTAATAAACTGGAATCAGTTTGGATGTTGCAAAGACCAACTCATTTCCCCCTTCTTCACCAGCCACCACCAAGGCCCACACTGCTCACTGTAGGGCACTGACTGCCCCGTGCACCCTGCATGGGCGCAAAGCCTACGACAGAAAAGGAAAATTTTTGCAAGAGGTTTGACCCACAGGAACAGCTCTTTGCTGTCTTCCTAGAAACAAACTGGATTTCCATCTGGATCTATACTGGGAACAACCACATTTACATGGTGGAGTAACAGTTATTCCACGTCACCAGTTGCAGTTGTTCCAGCGCAAAATGGTGTGTTCAGTCTATTTTAATAAATATTTATCTGTTAGTTGTTGGTTTTTGGTTTTGTTTTGTTTTGTTTTAATTTATTGGCTTGGTTTCAGGAACCATAAGAACAGCAAAATCTTGAATGAACATATCTGAGCTATTTTGAAGTTCCAAGAGACATTTTAGAGAGGCATACTTCCCTGGGGAAAAAAATATACTCACTTTGAAATGTTCGAACACCAGTACAGATACATTTCTTCTAGCCATGGGTCCACCCAAACTGAGAGATGTTTGTGTATTTATGTACATGAATAAACTCTCACGATTCCCAGTAAGAATATTTATACCTTCCACATTATACATGTTCTTAAGCTACTTGCTTGCCTAAGAATATGGTAATTTCTTCTTTACTCATAGATTAATTTAGAAAACAGTGGTGTCTACAACAGTTCTCACCAAGGCAAAAGTTCAGGTAAGACCATAACACTACTGTGGGAACTAATGTTATAATAAAATAGAATGGTAGCTTATTTTTTCTCTATTTTATAAATAAAGTTTTGACCTAATTCTCTGAAGTCCAATGTAAAATAATTATTTGTACTTTAACAAGTCTGCTAACACAAATTATAAAATTGATTTGACAACTGGATATTCTTGTGGCATGCTGTTGACTCATGTGTCCTCTGATCTGAGTCACAGGCCAACATTTTGTCATTGTTCTTTAGACAGAAAAAAATAAATAGTTGCACACAGTACATGTTCAGGTCTTAACTATACATATACTATTATTTAGAGCTAAGTTTAATCAGCTTCATATTTTCTAAATTTCCATTGGAATAAAATATGTTTAGTGTGAAAAAGATTAATTTTTCTTCAGTGCAGAGAGGGACTCTCACAAAGTACTCTTCCAAAAGGCAATAAAGCTTAACATAGTTAAAACCCACTGGACAGCCAATGGTGCCTTTCAGTACGGCTCAGTAAGTTATATGGTCTGCGTTATGAATACCAAAACGCTTGCCCTAATAGGTCCCAAAGCAGTAAGAAAAATTGCCTTTTTTCTGTACAGCTTCATAACACTTGCTAGCAAAATGTGATGGTTCAGTGATGGTTTGTTGTAAACTACGGTTACAAAGATCTGTGCAGCCTGAAATTAGTGCCAGCTAATGAAGACCTATTTTTCTATGCTCTATCACACAAAGTGAGATGCTTGAGCTTCAGGAGGATAAAGCCCTGCACGTGCTGTGTGCTGAGGCTGTGCATCGAGGTCAGGAAGCCTCATGCTGAGGGCAGAAAAGCCCTTGCAGACCCACCAGTGCACACAGAGGTGGGCATGCAGCTTTCCCACATGAGCAGCTTCAAGCGTTGAGACACCACTCAGCTCATCTGCTGAGAGCTACCTATGGGTCTGGCTTGGCCCTTGGCCATTTAACAGGACACCAGCAACGATGCTCTCTTGGGATAAAGCACATCTCATGACCAATTTAACAAGAATTAAAGAAGCTTATACATTCAGATGTTAGAAATGATCCATAATGAGCATCCCAAATAAGAAATGCAGTCATCTCCCCTGCACCTCCATGTCCTCCTCTTTAGTTTAGTTTTTAATGCACATAACTAAAATTATTTCTGATAAAAACAGAAAATGATCACAAATTATAAATGCTTCTAGACAGAATCCATTTCTTTTTTTATTTTTTGTATGGAGGCTATATACAATCTATATAGTAGCTCCACCAAGGCACTCTAAAGAATTTTTTCTTATTATTGTGTATATATTATTGCAGCTCATATTCAACAAAAATAAAAAAACACGTAGAATTCCTTTCAGAAATCAATAAATGGGGTTGCCTTTAGGGACCATTTAGTCCAATGAACTCCTGGCTGTGTGTAATCTAGATGCCTCAAAAAAAAGTTCAGTAAAGATTGCACAGATATTATGAGATTACCTGACTTTATGTCTGCCTAAATTGCATAGTTGCATACTAATTGGTAATTGCATACTTCACACACTGAAGCATGATCAGTTGCAATTCCTTTTGAAAATAAATTTTTAAAATAGTAGGATAGTTATACATTTTTAACCAAAAAGAAGCCTGTAAATTTAAAAAAAAAAACCCTAGCTTAAAATTTACATTATTCAATTACTGATGAATCTGAAAGTTCTAGCTTCATCTTCAGTGTTACCCTTGATCCTACCTGGGTTCCTTTACTGTTGTTTGATTCATTCCACCCATAAATGAAAGCATCTAATTTAACACTTGTGTGACAATAGCATGCACATTTTTATTATGATAAATATTAGCATTAAAAAATTCAATGATAATGTCTGCTTGTGAAAGAACACTCATTCACACAGCAAACTGGCTAATAAAGAAAGAACAGTGACAGCATTTAAAACTGATGTGCTACTTCATTAGTCCACTCATTTAGATTAAATAAAGGTCAAAAATCAGCAAGTAATAAGTAAGGAATTATTTCCAGTGTCTGCCCAAATTCTGGTTTTGGTTAGGTGATTCCTATTCATTCCCTGTTCTACAGTGTAGCGTCAGTCGCTGCTCACCAGCTGCTTGTTCTCAGGTGGCACATGAACTCATCGTTTGTTTACAGAGCACATAAGGATTGTTCAAAATGAAAAGTTCTACGTAATTGTAAGGTCTTACTATCAGCATATTCTAGACTGAACCCGGTAAAATTATGCTATTGTTTGGTCGAGGTGCTTTGGAATTGCCTGAGTTTATTTTTGGTTTTTTTTTTAAGATACAGCGTCAGCACTATCCTATAGCATATAGTATCCTCTTTCATTTACTTTGAGGGTAGACTATATCCCTGAGAGATGTACCAGATCTCACACAGCATACTAAATAATGAAAAGAATATAACGAAGGAGCAGATGCTGAGCTGTCTTTTGCTCTTTGAAAAAGTAATTTGCGCATTTCCATTTATTTTAATAACCTTCAGACTTTCAGCTGAGATTGAAATGCTTCCCTGAGCTGACAGAAGGTATGTCCTCTGTGGTTCACGAGGTCTGGTCACATAGGAATAAGACTGGAAAAGTTCAGCATGATTCAGCACTAAAGGAATGAAGGAACACAGAGATTTTTCCCTTTTCCCATTTAGAATCCACCATACTGAGTGAGGGCGATGGTATGGACAACGTTGAGAAGAGTTGGATGCCACAAAAAAAAAAAAAGGGATTTGGAGCAGATACGCTGCATGTGAAATTACACAAGGTAAGGAATAGGAAACCCCAACCTTGAACTCCAGCCTGTACTCTGCAACGTACAGGAACCTCGTCCAGGCATGGAGGCACCTGGTCCAACCTTTGCAGTTATGTCCTTCAGAAGCTGTGCAGAAATGAATACTCTCCTTCAAAACATGGCTGAAGAAAATGGTGATTGTTGTTCCAGTTGTACTTCTCTGCCTTTCAGCTTTTAAGAAATGTGCTCAGTAATGTGTTAGGAGACCTGCGTTCAAATCCCTCTTCTGCAGAAGGTGATTCAAACACATCCAGGTTCAGCCCAACTACACGGTATGCCAAGCACAGCCCGTAGGGCATTCTAGGAGGGACTGCAGGCAACTTTACATTGTTCCTGCTTTCCATTTTCCATTTGCTGGGTAAAAGACAGATTCGGCACAAGGCTTCATTTTAGGGCATTTATCTGTCATGGTAGTTCTGGCTTCAAGTCCTTGTTGTACCTTTCCATTCAGCATTTCCTGAAACCAGAACTCATGTGTTCCTCAGTGGTATGGCTAATTAACTACGACAACCGCATTCTTCTTCTTTTTTATGTTAACATTCATTAATGTTCTTTCTTTTTAGCTAGTGGATCTTAATTGTTTAGGCCAAGTGGAGCAGCCCTTATGAAAGGAATTTAGAATAAATCCATCATCACAGAATTGCTGTTGGCCTAATTATTCTCCTACACAGAAAACAGAGACATTTAGTTACGAGGTAGTTATACAGACTTCCCTTACAGTAAATGGGGAGAAATGAGCATTTTTAGACATGATTCATCTCATCCTAAAGCAGCTGTTTGGTATATACCACACTAACTGCACTCTACAAATGCCTGCAGATATCTAAAATTAGGTGAACCTAATCACACCGTAATTACCGTAAACTGCCTCTACAGTCAACAAAAGAAATAGGCAACTTCATCAGGCAAATCAGTAAGATCTGGATTTCCATATGGAATTGCCCTCTTCTGTTTCCACTGACATAGTGGGGAGCTAATGCGCTTCAGAAACAACTGTAGCAATCAAATGAGCTATAATCCTCCAAGGGTAGGGAGCCTCAAAAGTCAGTTTTATGTCCAGGCCTGTCAAGTAGACAATAGATGGACCTTAACTGTTTACCTGCTTTTGCAATCTAGTCCCCACCATGTGAGCAAGGGTGAAATGGCAACTTCAAAATGAAAGGTGAGAGTTTAATTTTTCTTTTTTCTTTTCTAGAGAACAACAATACACTAATATTATTTCCTACTATAATACAAAGCATATGAGGCATTTTACAATGCAAGTTAAAATACCCACTGATCCCACTGGTGAAGAACTTAACACCAAGAGTAATAAAGTCTTCAAAATACTCATGGCCATTGCTACATGTCAAGTGGATTGTATTGAGTTACTAAATTAAAAAAATCAGCTAATTTCTAACGGGATCCTTTGGAATTGTAAGGCTCCAGGACAGCAAGATGAATTCCTTGGAGATGAACCAGGAAGACTGAAACGAAAATTATCCAACTGAACAGATTTGTTTTTATGAACAGGGGATGCAGAACTGTAGATAATGAAAACTGCTCACAGATTGATAGTTTTGGTTTGGACACAGCAGTGAGCCACTGATTGATCTGAGCTTATTAAAACCAGAAGGAAATCCAAAGCTGTTTCTACACAAATTTCTAGTTGGCTCTGTATCTTGTTCCTAACAGTAACAGATGCTTCAGAAAAAGGTGCAAGAATCCCATATCATACATATGTGAGGTAATCTACTTTCTACATTTGATCAATATCTATTTCTAACAGTAGAGATTAGTATAAGCCTTGAGGTGTACATCTTCACCGTCTTTTAAGAATGTTGAAATTAATTATGATTAAACATTCTGAAGATCAATACATAATTTTTCACATTATTAGGTCTTCAATTCCAACATACACTTGTTATTAATTCCCTTTCTAAAAAATTCAATCTCAGCCTTTTTCACCCTCCTTTTATATGAGAATTTCTTCCTAATAGCCCCTGATCATTTATTTACATTGCTTTTCTGTGAAACCCCTCTTGTTTAGTTACACTCTTTTTGAGAGGAGGTGATCAGTACTGAGTCAATTTTCTTCAGAGTATTAACCATTCTCTTCCTTATTTAATTTAATTTTATTTAGTTTGCTATCAGTTGCAGGTGAGGCAAAGGTCTTCACCTGCCTAGGAATAATTTTCAATTTCAATCCATTTTCAAGTGGATTCGGGGTAGCCGATTTAAAACTATGTGAAGCGTATTAAGTGCGTAAGTATTTCGGAAGTGGACCTAGTAAAAGATACTGTAACTCATTCTTTGCTTAAAAAAAATAAGAAAGAAAACAAGAAAATGGTTTTATTTTTAGGTTGTATTTTTCTATTCCTTTTCTAAGTATACCTTTTTTATATACTTATCATTACCAACTCTTTTTGCATTTGCGAAGAGGCACGATAATTGTTTTATCATCAAATTACATATTCCAAACATATTTCTGATATTGTGATTGTGGCAACGTAACTATCAATTTGTTTAACATTTTGTTTTAAAGAAACAGTTAATTTTTTTAACAAAGTATTTCTGAGCGGTAAAGAAAGTGGATTGTTTTGCTGTCATTTACTTAAGTATTTTTTCTATTAAAAGAATTAATTATCTTATCCTCATTACTACAGAAAAATAAGTGAAATATTTTCTTGCTGCATTTCTTAATTAGCAAGGACATGAAATATTGCTTATCATAGTTACAGTGTTCTGTCTTGCTCAATAAATTTTTTCATCAGTCATATTCAGTATAAATTGTCTGAGCACAGCCATAAAAACTTTTAATAATACAGTTTGGAGGATTTGAACTGCTTTATTATTTGAACTGCTGTGACCACAGAAACAAAGACAAATTCACAATGTCTTTGTGTCTCTTTTTAACAGTGGACTTTGACTGTTCCTGTAGCTCGGTTCAGCTCCATTATTTTCATATTTTATATTGTCCACATATGTTTAAACTGAGGTTTACGTATGTACTTGGAAACACAGCTGTGAAAAAGCAAAACTGACATACCTGATATGAAAGAATATTGCAAAATCTATAAAGAAGTCACTGTACAACAAACTACCTGGATACCATATGATGAAATACTCATCCGTAAGAGTACCTGGCTTTAAGCTGAGGTTCGCTGGACTGGATCTGCTTTGTCAGGATAATTGTATTTTGCCCTTTCTCAGTGCTTTGGCAATTTGGTCAGTAACAACCTGCACATCCTCTTGAGCTGGTGCTGATAACAAGGGTTATCAGGCAGCGTCTGTAAACAAAGGGGATCTATAAACCCAGGGATATCCTTGCTGACCTTTGTTAAAGCCAGCCACCTATTCACGCTGAAAAGCTTTCCAGCTGTGTAGCCATCTAACCAGCCCTTGCTGCTTTTGTCCAAAGGCTCTTGCTGCACTCTCCAAGCAGCATTACGACGAAAAGCGGCAGAATTACCATCTATTTCCAAATTCAAAGAAGTCAAGATTCAAGCAACAAAACTGTTGTGTTTATTGTCCAGACCCAACAATTTCCCGTATACCACAGCGTACCCACACCTGAACAAGAGCCTGCACAGCCAAACCTTCCTACCACCCTGAACTCTGGGTGGGAGGCAGTCCTGATAAAGTACTGTGTTTTAAATTAGATATGGTGCCTTGCAGTAGCAAGACTATCAAGTCTTTTAGGATTTTATATATATAATTAATGAGGTAGAGCAATGCCTCGGCAAACAGTTTGCTTTCCTATTTACATCTCTATGCTGGGATTAAGATTTAAAGGATTTTTCTCTCAAAATAGTCTTAAATCTTTCTTTTTCATTATCCTGCAGCACCTCTTGTTTAACAAATCTTCCTTTTTGTATTCTCTCTCTCCCAGCCTTACAATTTTACAGTCATCTGTGCTGCACAACTTTCCATGGGTACCAACACGGGTCTTTGAAAGAGCTAAAGTTTCTTCTTCTTGATTGCATTGTTTATGTTTTTCAGAAGTGACTGCCTAATTTTGCCGTGGAACAAGAAACAAACTCTCTTTTAGACAGCGGAAGAAAAAAGATGCGTAACAGTTGAAAGGACTGCAAGTGTCATAGTGACCAACAAGAAAATTAAATGTGATTTTGAAAAGACAGGAGCTGTAAGTGGCAATATTCTGCTTATGGATTTTTATTTCTTCAGCATGAACACAAAATCTGAAAAGTATATTTAATAATATAAAACAAATTAAAAGAGAAATTCCTTTATCTGTTTGAAGGGCGATTCTTGCTTTTGTCCTGGCTGGCCTTTTGGTAAGTGACTGGTGACTTACAACCAAGTTAAAATAGAGCAAAATCTTTGCTATTTTTCCCTCCAATAAAATATAGTTGGATTTTCCAAATTTCATTAAGGCATTCTTACATCCTTCCTGCTGCTGGCATATCTCCTATATTAAAGATACCAACCTACTTATCAAACATCCATCCGGTTTTACACCTTCAAAGCCCTTTGCACAGAAGAGTAACGTTAGACTCCAAGAAGCACTAACAACATGCAGCAGGTATGTTTTGAAGGACAAACAATATTACGCAGGGGAAAGATTTTGAAAGACCTATTATTCAAAGGGTTTTCTTTCATAGTACATGTTCAGCGTATTACACAAAACACTGGTGGCACTTGTCTAGGTGTGAAGGCAGAAGGCACCGCATCCTGCAAGCACGCTGCCAGTGCCTGTTAGCGGCGTTCAGGGAGCACTCGAAGTGACACCAGGCTAACTGCATCCTCACATGACACTGCCAGAAAGGAACATATTTCTGAGGCTCAGCAAGGCTGATTGTGAAATCCTGGCACGCTGAACTCAACAGGGATTTAAACACCAGCTGAATGGACCTGAGATTTTTACCTTACAGTTTTTGGTTATTCTTATTTATATTTAAAGAAAACTATTATTTATCATTTAATATATGATTAATATATGTGAATACATTATTTTAGTCTTAAATTAAATTTTGGCTTAAACATAGTAGTGCTGTATTATACATATTGAAAAATTCTAAGTAAAACACAGTATGCCTAATAAATTGCTTTTATTTTTACCCATTTAAACAGTGTCTTCAGTCACCTACAGTGAAAGCTACAGCCTACCTAATAAAAATTATTTGCACATTTGTAAAACTGGTATACAGTTTCTAAACAGGAAGGCATCTACTAATTGCAACTATTGTTGCAATACTGCTACAGATGATCATTTAGATAAAAGTCATTCCAAATACCAAAAGACAGTCCTCAAATAATAGGAGACCTGACATCTGATTTTTCATAAAGAGTGTGCCGTGGAATCAGGAAAGCAATTTTATTATAAATGTAGTACCTGAGGTCTCTGAATATATTTCCTCCTAGACTATTGAGAATTGAAGGATATGTCATATGCAATTTGAAAGTAATTTCTTACAAATATATAATGAAGTCTAGAATTTGACCTAAAACCTCAATGCATGCTCATTTAGGCATTCACAGAATACGTTTCCTGGACCAGTACATTAGCCAATACCTACCTAAGGAAATAATTGCAATGAAAATATAAAAAAAAAAAAATCATTCTAAGTCATCTCCAAAAAGTGCATAAAATTTAAATGACATAGAAATACAGCTAATGCATTATAGATGAATGCAGATAAACACAAACCAATTTTATTCAGACATCAGTATTCTATTGACTAAGGAAAAACATCCTGCTGTGGTTCAAAGGTGAAGCCATGACTTCCTTATCGTGTTTTTTCCTACTGCAATATTTTAGCAGTCTCTATAGGTGAAGGCCACAGAAGCATTGAACATGTTTGCCTACAGGGCACTGCCAAACAGCAGCTACAACTGATCTATTCAAACAGTTTGCTGTCCAAAATATGGACAAAATAGGTAAATAACTATGAAGCTTAAAAAGCACCCTGTCTCCCATACTAGACAGCAGTTACTTGAGGGTGATTTTTGCAGTACTGCAGGAATGCTTATTTGGTTTTGGAGTCTTGCTGGATGAGCTGAATGAACAAGTGCACTTAACAGTCAGGCAGCGCTGCTTTCTGAAATAATAATAACAATAATTCAGAGATGTTCAGGTTTTGCTTGTGACCACTATCTTAGAAGAGCTCAAAGTTCACTTGTGTATAAAGCAGAATCCCCTTGTCATTTTTTATAGAGTTTACTGACAACAGGAAAGTTCAAATGGCTAAGAGCAAGGCAAGAAACAGATTCCATAAGACAGCTTTAAATGTTAGTCAAGTTTAAGAGATTGCTTCTGTACTTTAAGAACTGATTGCTGCCCCTTCCATGAAAACAGTTTTTCACTAAACCACAGCATAACCAGAGAAATAAGAATTTTAGCTGTATAGTTATTCTAAGGTGAATAAAGCCTTATTTATATAAATGTGCAGGTTTTTAAATCAGTTGTGCTGGATGATCAAAAAGAAAACATAACCCGTTAGATTAGTTTCACATTTTACACAGCTGTTCGACAAGTTGCAAAGTAATAGACTTTATTTCATTAGGCTGCGCTCGGCACATCAAATACTGGAATATTGCCCTGCTGTTTTGTATCATGAACTGAGACGTGTTACAGTAATGACAAACAGGGTCTTAATCACTCTTTTGGTTAGAATACTTACACGTTTCAGTAAATGAACTTTCACATTTTCCCATTTATTATCACTTCTAAGTTCTACGTAATTGCCATGGTAATTATCAGTGCCAAGCAATTTCATTTGTTTTATAGGTGACTTCTCTCGAAGTGGTTTTCCTATACAAGTGCCAGGTGGAGCTGGACAGCCCCGTCCCTCCCGCCGTGCCAGACTGCGGTCTTGTCTCTGCTAGCAAGCTTTTAATCTTGACAATAAAAAAAGTTATGCAAGAGGAGAGTTAGACATTTTTATTTCTGTGGCAACTAATATATCAGACGCGCTGAACACCAACTGCGAGAACGTGAATAAAATTGCTCCACAGAGAGACTGGCCCATAGCAGTTAACAGCAAAGAATCCCATCCTGGGTTTTCCACACAGAAAATACTAAGGATTCCTCCCTGCACTGCAGGATCCTTAGGGCAAAAGACTGTTAAATTAACATAGCACCAACCCTAAAGTACTTGAGACCTCTTCGGTGGTTTTAAGGAGAGAAATAACACGCAAAGCTCTGGAAGAGATTAAATGGAGAAGGGAGTAGCTATTTCTGCACTACACGTGACTTTCCCATGGGAAGTCACTCCCACTCCACTTTGGCACTGGCAAGACCCCAACCAGAGCCCTGGCTCCCCAGCACGAGACAGGCATTCACGTATTGGAGCAGTGAGAGACACCAAGGCGACCTGAGAGCTGAAGCACACGATGTATGTATCAAGAACTGCGACAAAGCACAGCACATTTGAGATTTTTCTTCTCCCCTCCTGACAGCATATAATAGATGCTGTTTGTTATTAGCTACTTGGAAGGCGCATTCCCCTGAAACACACGTGATTTTTATGCTATTTTTAATACCATTTACTTTTAAGATATGACTAATAATGTATCTTTCCCTTGCCATACTGCCTTCTCTTTGTGGATTATCCATCAGAAGTTTTGTTTTCCAGCACCCTCTGAGATACCAAAGTATTCATTATTAGCCACAATTCTCAGAGAAGAAAGTTAAAGTGTAAGTGACTTGCTCCGGGCAGTAAAGAAGCTGTTAGAGAGTGAGGAGCAGAACACAGATCTTGTTATTTTAACCCATAGCCAATCTTCTAGTATAAAAAATAGTCCTGTTACACTGAACCAAGACCTCATGTTAACAGGCCACCGATTTTTTTTATTTTAAATAATAATGTACTGTTGTGCTTGTAGCAAGAACCAACCAATTTATAACAAAGAACACAGTGACTATTAAACACACACAGCAAAAAGAACATAACCACAGAGAAAACTTTCCGTGAAGATTATGTAGGGCGTCGGAGCTGACCTCCCTTGGTGGCAGAGAATAACACAGGAAAGATTTTGAAAGAAATGGGTCTGGTCTGTTTGATCTGCTTGGAGTATTTACTTCAATGTTTCAGAGCACACCTAAATAGATTATCCATTACTTAAAATATAAGAATTAATTGAAATAAAGAATTTCATGTCTGTTTACATCAGGCTTCAAACTCAAGAGTCATGGGTAGAGAGACTGTGAATAACAGTCTAATAATCACAGAAAAATCAAACTTTACCCAATGCTTGAAGGAGATGTACCCCACAACCTTTCTGCGGAGATGTAAAAATACAACAAAACAAAACAAAACTGCCTTTAAAGAATAAATTTGAGTGTTCCACTCCAAAGGATAAGGCACTGGACTGCTACCTGTAGCAGGACATGAAGAACTGATACTTGGGAAGTGGACTACCTAGACCATAATGCATCTCTTCCAAAAGGCAAAGCTCTCGTGCGTTTCTGCTGCTGATGTCATATCAGGCCAATTATTACATTTAACAAATTGTGCTTTTTCTACAATACCTTATACATCAGCATGAGATACAGAGAAAAATGGGGGTTCTGCTCTTCTACAATAGGAGAAACTATTAGTGCTGGAAATTATTAAAACTTGATTTTGGTGATCCTCTTAACTCATCTGAATAAAGCTAATGGGAAAAACAGAAAGAGATAGAAAAAAGCTGATGTAGTTGCTTCAGTGTAATGTTGTTCCTCTTATTTGAAACAATTTTCAGATACATTTCCTTTCTGTGATAACCAGTAAGAGGAGCAAGTGGTGAAGATACTCTCTTTGCACAAGGGTAATGCTATAACGTTATACCAAGTGACTGAAGATACTCACTGCATTGTAATCCTTCATTTTCAAGATAGATACCTTTCTTTTTTTATTCCCAGAGTTATTGACTGCTGCTTTCACACTGTTGTGCTACAGAAGGATGAAACTTAAAGCAAACACCTTTGAAAACCAGCACAGAAGATGTAATATACTCTGATCTTTTTTAATTCCATCCTCACTCCTTATCTTCTTATAAGCCCTATTAAATACAGTAAAAGATGGGGGGCTTCCTTGGAATATAAGAGAGTTTAAGATACTGGAAAGAGGAGTAGAAACATCAAGATTCAAATATCAAAGACTGCACATAGCACTCCAATCTCTATGTAATTGAGAATGTAGGCAAATGATTGAACAAGATCAAGTTACAGTGGTGAATAAAGTGACCTCAGAGCAGCCAAGGAAGTATCACCAGTTGCAAGGACTCTCCTGCCTTTCTAGTTGTTGTGGTTTAACCCCAGCCAGCAACTAAGCACCTCACAGCTACTTGCTCACTCCCACCTGGTGGGACAGGGAAGAGAATCGGAAGAGTAAAAGTGAGAAAACTCATGGGTTGAGATGAAGACAGTTTAATAAGTAAAGCAAAAGCCACACACACAAGCAAAGCAAAACAAGGAATTCATTCACCACTTCACACTGGCAGGCAGGTGTTCAGCCATCTCCAGGAAAGCAGGGCTCCATCACGTCTAACGGTGACTTGGGAAGACAAACCATCACTCCGAACATCCCCCCTTCCTTCTTCTTCCCCCAGCTTTATATGCTGAGCATGACGTCATATGGTGTGGGACATCCCTTTGGTCAGTTGGGGTCAGCTGTCCCAGCTGTGTTCCCTCCCAGCTTCTTGTGCACCCCCAGCCTGCTCACTGGTGGGGTGGGGTGAGAAGCAGAAGAGGCCTTGACTCTGTGTAAGCACTGCTCAGCAATAACAAAAACATCCCTGTGTTATCAACACTGTGTTCAGCCCAAATCCAAAACCTAGCCCCATACCAGCTACTGTGAAGAAAATTAAGTCTATCACAGCCAAAACCAGCACACACGGTCACAGCTCTGCAATTCCCCACAGCACACCACACCGAGGCTGGCAGCCACCCTTAGAGCCTGCACCTAGCAAAGTCGCTGGCAACGCCGCCTTTCACAGCACTGAATGAATGATCAAACCCTGGCACAGCGAGAGAGGAGAGGGGGAAAAAATCTTAAAAAAAATAGGAAAACTGGCAGGGGGTTATTAGCAGGTGCTGTAATTTATTCTCCTTCTAACTCTGATTTTCAGCCCAAATCCACAACATAGCCCCATACTAGCTACTGTGAAGAAAATTAACTCTACCCCAGCTGAAACCAGAACACTAGTGGATGATGAAGCAAATTAATATAACCTCATGAATATAACCTCATGAATATAACCTCATGAAATATAACAGGCTAAAAATACGTGCATTTTTCTGCAGCTGCTCAGCATTAATTTGTTATACAACTGTAAGTCATTTGCTTTCAAACATCAATCCTCATCTTTTATTTGCCACCACCAACCTTCTCCTGTCCTAACTATCCAGACTGCAAAGTCTTCTGGGAAGAACTGTCTCCTACCACGCACTTTTGCAACGCATAGGAAAATGTGGTATCTGGTTACTTTGTGGAATTCTAGCTGCTGGTGAAATACGAAATGAATTGAAGGAACAGAAAAAAAAAAGTAGATTACTGCTTCATATTTACTAATATTTTTCCTGCCTGCATTTTTCACACATATTCTGTTATGTTTTCATGGGGTGGCAAAAAACCTTTATCTCAAAGACGGCTTTCCTCTTTGCAAATATTACTCTTGGATTCATATATTCTGGTTAGTCCATAAAAGCAAACATCTATTTTGCACAGGACTCATCCCTATCCATCATTTGTATAGGTGCAAGTGACAGCACTCAGACACAAAAAATAACTCTAATGCATTTGTATCTGTAGCTCTGGTGAGTTCTGCATTCATGGCACATCTCTACTATAATTCATTGCTTAGTAAAACACTTTGAGCTATAGTACATGAAAAGCACTAAATAATCCATAACAGAATACAAACTGAACAATCTTATATTTAAAGATTAATGTTTCTTCCAGCTGAAAAACTGTCTTACGGAACTATCTGTGTTCCTTTGCAGTAGCTGTGTTTAGATTGTGTGAATTAAAAATAGGGAGAAAAGGTTAATGTGGCAACATTTTGCTTTGTAACTATTTACCTGCACTCTACTCATGCTCACTGGGGAAACAATGCATGAATTTTAAAAGCCCTTAATTTCACTGATCCTCTGCTAGAACTAGTTTTAATTTTGATGCTGTTTTTTCTCCAACTGCTTAACATTTCTTTAGCTTGTTTATTACAATATTTTTATACTAGATTATCCTTATTATCTCAAGAGAGGCCTATACAGTGAAAGAAACTACAAGGTTAAAAGCAAGTCTGGGATAGGATAGCCTGTGAGGGACAGTGGTGAAGACCACATTCACTTCTGCCATCCCTATGAGAAGCTTAGGCAGTGTTATGAAAATTTGTAACCACGAGAATGACAATTGCTGAAAGAAACACTGACTCAAACCTCCCGTGGAAATTGCACAAAGTATCAGATGTATGAAGAAAATCATTCTACCACTTTTGCCCCCAAAGCGTCAACAGAAGTGAGACCACACCCCTTGCTGTTTTACTCTTCAATATCAAAGAAACATTAAATCCAAACTAACAATAACCTTGTAAATTTTAACACCCCACAACCTGCAGCCCTTGTGTGTTGACATACAAGAAAGATTGATGGCAGGGAAGGTCCACAGCTTCTGGGTTTTGAAGTTGGGTAGTCCAAGATGTTCTCCATCCACTAGAAACGTGGAATAACCAACACTCTCTGAAAACCCCCAACTGTCCCCAAGTTCATTCGCAATGGCAGGAAGAACACATCCCGGGGTTAAAGAAAGGAGAGGCACAATGAGACACATTCTACAAACCAGCTCCTGTTCGAGGGCCACATCTATTCCTTTGAAGTCTTTTATATTATGTAAATGTCCACAAACGTGCAAAAGGATTGCTATTTTAATCACATACACACAAGTTGGCACCCAGGAATATTAAGAACAATTTAATAAACATCGCTCAGCAGCCTGAAATTATCAATGGAATCACAGAGGCAAAATGCAAGCCAACATATACCACCCAGTTCCTAATGTCAGCAGTGATTTCAGGCTTTGTTCTTAACTCAAATTAAATTAAGAAGGAGCCATTGTCTTTCCAATTTCCAAATAACAAAATATTCTGATTTTTCTATTAAGTTCCAAATGCACTGAATAGGCAGATGCAACCTGCGTTATTGTTGTCTACTACTGCAGTACCAGCAATCGTGGCAAGCGAGGGGAGTACAGCATTATGCTATGCGGTGTAGGATGCCTGCGTCAGAAAAAGGCTCAGCTTGGAAAAGCTTAAAACCTTCACAAAACTGCAAGAGGGAGAGCAAAGAAGGTCAAATGAGCAACATAGCTCCTTGGGATTAAAAGAAGCATCTGTCCAAAAATGTGACCATGGGACAGCAGTACTTCTGACATTTGCAGGCAGTGCACTGAATAATCAGCTGGGTCTTCTTTTCTTACATTATTCTATAACACAGTTCACTATTAAATGTCTGTTAGCAACCGCTTTCACTTTTAGTCATAAGGAATTTTCACTGACAATGACTTATAGGGATGCAGAAAATTCATTCCCATTCAGACCTTTTACTCAGATGCTGCTGCTCTAAGTACCTATGAATGATTTTAATGTATTTGTGCTAGAGGGACTTAAAGCAAGGCATTTACCAAGATCTGCATTTCTGCTATACACATTGCACTACAAGTGGGAATGATCTATGGTAGCATTCAGACTCAGAACCCTGTGGCTTAACAGTTTTATGTTACTGAGAACTTCGCCTTTGGCTGTCCGAGCTTAAAAATCAATTCGCTACTTTAAACTTTATGCTGCTGATGTCAGTTTTTATTGTTGAACTCAACAAACCGAAAACTTCAGAGAACAAGATCATGAAAAATTGCTTCCCATTTGCCACAATTTAAAGTAAAAGATGACCACAGTCTTCAGTTTATCTTTGCACTTATACAGTCTAACTTCCTGTAAGGATCTTGTCACTGCAGGATTCTCAATTTCATGACGAGCAGAACCACATTTGAATCTCCAGATAAAGGGTTTGGCTCTCACATGCTCTGTTCATATCCTTTTCCACTTTAACAAACTCCTAAATCTCTCTCTATTTTCAGTTTTACGGCTGATTTTTATAGATCAATTTCTGCTCTCAGCTCTGCTTACTACTGAAGTTAGTGGTTTATAGCAATATAATCAAGATCAGATTTTACTTCAATGCCGATGAAGCCTTTTTCCTAAACAAAAAGATTGTACTTCTGCATCTATGGTTCCTAAATAATTCTTGGCAACATTTCGATACTGGATCTGATTTTCTTAACGTCTCACTCTCCTTTGTATCTCAGAACCAAGATACAGATTGCATATACCTGCCTGAAATGTTAAACACGTAATGAAAAATATTCTCTACCTGCAATCCACTGCCTCCTTTTCCTCATTCCTTCAACAGAGGGGATGACTTAGCTGCATCACCCAGTGATACAAATAAGCAGGAAAATGAAGTTTTCCCCTCCTTTTCCAGACCCCAGGCTCATGCTGTTCCCCTCAGAGTCTATCAGACGTCACTACTTCTCCATATGCCAGAGCCATGGCTCAGTCAAGCCATGGCTGCATGAGCTCTGCTCATGACCCCCTCCAAGACATACACAGGGTTTTCTTATTTGCTTAGGCCTTTTCCAATCAGTAGGGCTGATTCTCTCATGCTAACACTGCCAGGCAATCAAAGGGCACATTATCGCTGTTTTGGTGTGAGAGGACAAAGAACGTTTTTGCTAACTGACACCATTTTCACCATTTGCTGACAACCAGCAGACTAGGTCTGGCTTGAAGCCTGCAATGCTGAAAAGGCCTGGCTTATACTTTTCAGTCTTCATGGTAATAAAATGAAATGACTATGCATTATAAACAGATAGTTGGTGAGGTCCTTTCCATGATTTCATTTTTATTTATATTTTCTTCTATAGGCAGGCTTTTCATTTAAGTTTCCTTCCATGAGCAAACTTATCTCTTCTCCCCCACCCCTTTACCTGTATTTATGCAGTAGATGATTTTGTGTTTATCTAAATGTTTTCTGTCATTCTAAATTGATTGCCTCAATTACTGTGCCATTTGTTGTCTGAAATTAAAGCTCTGAAAATGGCAGTGTGCAAGCTACAATGTCTCAGCTTTACTTACATCAGCCCATAGCGTCTCTCTTCAGATTCTTGCTTTCTTACATGTGTTTGAATGGAACTACAAAACAAGCCTCCTGCAAGAACTAGTAGGTCAGCGAATGGTTATTGCTTCAGTGGGAGCAATCACACAGCATCACAGAATCTGTCAGATGGACAGTGTTAATTCTTTGGTGTTTGGCTGGTAATTACAGAGCATGGGAAAATGCCTCGACCTAGAGGCAGAAATGGAAAGGGCAGTAACTACAGTCATTGACACATTGTAATAGCAACTCACTGGTACCCTGAACAAGTTGGCAGTGAGATTAGTGTTCCCAAAGTCAATACTTGCCAGCAGTTATTGAAGCATGTGTTGTGAGATCCTATGGAAAGTTAGAATAAGGAGTAGCTGCATTCATTCAGATACCGCAGCTCTGTTTATTGAATTGCAACTCCTCTTTCTCCTGTTCCAAGAGGCACAAAGCCCTCTTTCCCTCTGCAGCAGAAACGGTTCTGCAACATTGATCTTGAGGAATCCATTTGAGAACTCCTAATTGTGGTTTTGCAGTCAAGAACAGGACTTTTCGATTGACAAATTCTTGTTTCTACCACAGTTCCTAAGCTGGGGAGGAGAGGCAGAAGCAACCACCCCACTGCAGAGGGGGAAGTGCTTCACCCGTCTGATGATAGGTTATTTCCAGGAGATGTTTTCAGATCCTCTCAACCAACTGCTCCTCCCCTTTCAAGCATAAGGCTTAGAAAGACGAGCATAATTTCTGTCTATCCAATTGTTTCAACTTACAATAGCAGGAGACACACCTGTGGGAACTGGATCGGCAATACCAGTGCCTGGGCTGATGGGACAGCTTTGGGGCAAGCCAAAGGCAAGAGCTGGGGTGGGCTCCGGTTTGGACCACAGCGCAGAAACCCAGCCGACTCAGTGGCCAGCTGTATTCTCAGTGTAAAGCCGTTATGTGTATTGGAAAAACACAAGTTTTTTTTCTTATTTTTCTAAGTAACAACCCTTTCCCTCCCCACTCCCAGCAACTACATCACCAGGAAGTCTACTCATGTCCTGAAGAGCTTTTAGGACAGGGTTATTTGATAAGGGGCATTTAAAGCACATCTGATTATAATCTGCAGCAAAGTTAGAAGCTACTAGAAATCTGTCATGTAATTGCAATGTCATATACAATTAATTGTTTCAATCATAATGCTACTAGTATGACAGAAAGTGTTCCTCGCATTACTACCAGCTGTTATGGAAACTTTTGAACTGTGCTTAAAATAAAACTGGAAATGAAATATTCTTGTTTTCCCTTCTGACATATTGCCGAAATTGGTTAAACAGTAAAAGAAATGGATGGTTGATATTGTGATTAAGAACTGGAGAAAACCAGCAAGGAAGGAAAGAAGGAATATCACTTTCTGACTAGCCTTGGATAGTAGATAAGAATTCTTAGGTAAGAATTCTCAGCACATATTAGAGTCAGATTTTTTTAAAATCCTCCCTTTTTGAGATTTACACAGATACATTTACATAGATAAATTCAGCAGTATGGATGCTTGATCTTCAGCCTCCCAATAGAAACAGCTGGCCTAACAAATGCATAAGAAGCTTTACATCTCTAAGCCCCTGACCGAGTTAGGCAATGATCACAGAGTTACCATATGGCTGACGCTAAAAGGAAATACTGAGTAGTTACTGGTTCAGTGATCACCACTTATCCTGTGCTCTGACTGAGACAAGAATTTTGTGAAGAACACCAGTGTTTGGGGGGAACTGAAGAAGAAAGAAGGAGGTAGCAAACTGTAAGCAATCTTCTATATTTAAAAAAAAAAAGTTAAAAATGAAAAGAAAAATTATTATGGTCCTATTCTAGCACATGACCCAGACTAAGATAGTTTGGTCGTGCAGAAACAGTAGTGGCTGGCGGTAAGAGGACATTTTTTCTATGTGGGCTTACCACCTGGAGAGGAACACAGGGCCAATTTCAGGCAGAGGCAAACAAGTAGATGTCCACGGTGGCAGACTGTCCTAGTAAGAGGTGTCCATGCTGCCAGCTCTTCTCAATGGCACGGTCCTGAGGCCATGGCCTTGCCGCTATTACTGCCACCAACAGCGGGGCTGAGCACATGGAAGAGGACATTGGAAACAGACAGAGGTGATCCCACTCCCGCCCCACACAGCAGCAGCCAGAGCGCGCTATTTTTTTTCTTCTACTTAGGGCAAAAATACTCAGTTCTGCCTAAACTGCCAGGCAGCATTGAGCTGGTTCTGATGATGAACATTTTTTTATTACAAAGCAGTGCTGAGAAATAACAGATTCAAGCTTTGGGGCTGGCAGCAAGCCGGCCCTATCAGCGGCGCACAATTTTGCTACATCATCCCTGGTTTTAACTTGCCCCCTGCATCCCTTACCCCAGGTTTGTGAGTCTTCCAGCCTTACTCCAATTTCACTTCTTCAGCACTTACTCTGTTTTGGCTCCCACTTTTCTTTTCCACCTCTGCTGAACCTTTCCTTTCATCCTATCTTGCAGAAATTCTTCCAATTTCCATTGTGTCTTCTGCCACATCTTCTGCCTTCACTGCTGTCCGCCAAATCCCAACCACTGTTTCCCAACAGACTCTGAGCTCCCAAATGGTTGAAGTCTGAAAACATTATTAAAGTTTCAGCAACTAAAAGCAGTTCTGTAGTAGGCAGTATTGACCCATGTGCACCTGAACCCAAAGCACAGACAATATTTTGCTGCTTTTGACTTAATTTCTAATGTAATTCAAAAATATATATTGTCTAAACTTTAGTAGCCTGTAGCCCCTTCTTCCTTTATGTCAAATAATCCCTTTACTCCCACCAGAGCCCATTGAATAAGTATCTCTCAAGCTTATTTGAACCTCTAGACAATAATCTTCTGAACTTTCACCAATAATTGCAGGATCTTGTAATAAATGATGTATCAATGACTTACAGTTCTTGAGAATACTTTCTTAAAATACACTGTGGAAGGGAGAACATCACTGGGTTTCCATTCTTGCAAAACAGGCATACTTGTGGCTGCTGCTCTAAATTTTCTTGTTAATTTAAATTGATTATCTTTTAATTTACAATTCTTGTTTTATACAGGCTATATGTCAAAAGCTGCAGCTCGAATCATGAATGTGACACACATCATGTTCTTTTTGGTGTGCCAAAACAATCTGACTCTCAGAGATATCCCATGAACAAGCCTAATGCAGACTTTTTTTCCAGCGGACAAAGGTCAGATTTTATTACCCCCCCAAAAAAAAAAATTTGTTGTTCCAACTAATAGCTACCTTTTCTCTTTACTGCTATCTCATAAATTCTATTAATGCTAATGAGTTGCATGCATTTATTAAAAAGGGAACAGATCTATCTCTATAAATAGATTTACATAATGGGACTATGCTTTGGCTTTAAAACTTTGCTGGAATGGAGCCAAAGTCATAAACCCCATCACCTTCTCTAGCACAATATGAAATTCAAGCTTGTCGTTCTCACCTTGAAGACCTCACTGACTGCTACAGCTCCTTACATATTTGTTCCCAGTGTTGCCTTCTTATGCCATTGATTTATAAGTACAAACCCAGAGCATGCCCAACAACAGTTCCTGGACCAAGCTTATTTGGTTTAACTATTTGGGAGCCCTGTACAGCAGAAAGCACTCTGAGGTGACTAGGGTATTCATAAAAAAATATTAGGTACAGCTCATGATGACATTTAGAAAAACATGCACAGCTCTGATCTTTAAATAGCAGGCTAACACCTTGGGAACAAAGTGGATTACAAAGTAAACCAGAATGGAAATTGAACTGAAAATTCTCACAGGCAATTGTATAAACCTCTCTTAAAGCCGCCTGCAAACATAATACTTCAGAAGGTGTAGATGACTGACTTCAAAACCTTCTGAAGCCCCAAAATAAGGATTTAATTTATGAAAAACATACCTAAAGTGAAGAGATTTTTCAGTGGATAAAGTGTAAGGGATAGGATAATCAAGTTTCCAGCAGTATGGCTACTGCCACTGTCTTTGACTGAAAAAGAACACAGCAATAGAGATATGAGCCAGACCATGCTCACCTGCTCCAGGGGCCAGAGAACAGACTTAACTTTATGTTATTAATTAGAATAGAAACAGTCTTTGAGCTTCACTCTCGGAATGTCACATAGGACTTCTTCAACTTGTAATCAATTGATCAATTGGAATTATTTCTATTCTGCTGAGAAGAACATGGTTCAATGCTATTAGGAAAGTGGCTTTACCAAAGAACTTGATTAACAGCAGAAAAGGTTTCTACAGCTTCAGTCCTATATTTTATTATTGCGGATACCAACCCAATAAGTCCTACAAACTCAATAATTTTAACTTATTAGCGACTATGTAGACGCCCCATGTATTATATTTAATACTAGCTTTTTGCTTCTTTCATGCTCATAGTTGTGTAGTATCAGATTATTTTTTTTAAAAAGCTGTACAAGTATTGAAAAGATGTAATCTCAGTACAATCAAATCACTTGATGTTTCTAATTCTTTTACTTCAGTCTGAAGTTGGCAATAAGCTGTTCTGACACTGTGCTGAGTTGCTTTTTCAAAAAGATTTTGCACAGTATGAGATATGTGCACAACACATACAAAGACATGATAAAGAAACATCAAAATATGTCATTTAGACCCAATGACGTTATCTGATCTAACGAAAAATATGAATAGTTAATGTTAAATTCCTGATTTTATTAGATAATAAGATACCTTCTAGCAACAGGAAAGATGACTGATCCCAAGGAGCTCTGCGGAGTGTACACATCACCAGTATCACTTACATCTTTAAAATGGATTAGAGTGGATTACAGAACTCACAAAAGAAAAGAAGCTGGTGGCTTATTCACTTCTGTAAGTTATTCAGTAGTGGAACAGCTTCTAAGTCTTAACAGGAGAGATTAAATTGTGGTATGTACTTCTGTTGTGCTGAATAACCGCAATGAAATACAATCTCTGATTACGAATGGGGTTTACACGATTCATCTTTTCTGATTCCACGGTTTAAATTGAAATGACCAAGAGGCAACAAAGCTATCAATTCCAGAATATCCTTTCTCACTGCCAATGGCTCTCCAAACCCATTAAAATCTAATGGACTCTCACCACTCACTTCAGCAGCAGTGGATCACATCCTTAACAGAATGAAAACAGTTTTTTTTCAGGAGTAACAGAGACACTGGATAGACAATAACATGTAATTACAGGTTTGAAAGATGTGTAACTCGTATTTCTCTCAAAGCACTTAGATTATGTCTTCAAAAAATCCAGAAAAACTCCTTTTTAAATACAGCTTTGGTTTTGTCACACATGTAACAAATGTGACTGTCATGTCACACTGTGACTGAATTCAGCATACCCATAGAAAAGACCTGTAACAGAAGGCAAAGGTTAGCTCCCAAAAGGGGAAAGAACATGTTGTACATTTGTATTCACAGGAAATATGGTTGTTTGTTTTTGTTTTTGTTTTTGTTTTTTCCAAAGGCAGAGATTTCAGTCATTTGAAAGCATTACAAAAATATGTCACATACTATTCCAAACAGTGGCACCTCTATCCTGAATATTTAATCCATCAGGAACAATCTTGATGGGCATAAATCTTTGCCTAGCACATCAACAATGCATCGATTTTCTCATTCAAAGATAATGTATTCATCCAATAAAAAACATTAAGGGGTTTTAGTCTAGTCTAATGATGATATATTTTTCTACTTAAAAATGAAAAGAATTTGTAAAATGGATCTGCTTTTTTTTTTTGAAGTTTGCTACTTAATGCTTTGATCCACTTTTCCCAAAATTTTCCTCCAAACATACCCACTATCTCTACCTCTTCCTTCACAAGCCCCATGTTGCAGCTCTAGAAAAGGTAAGGTGAAAGGAAAAATCAATCTTGACCAGTACATCCCGATTCTGTTCCTTTAGTCATTCATCTTGCAGACGTTTTTGGCTTGCATTCAATATCTGAATTTGTTCGTTCAGCACCCACAGTCTCTAAAGTTCCTAATATTTTTAACTCTTTATTGCCATTCTTATTTAAAGAAAAATATAAAATATATATTACATATAACAGTTGCCTTATCTCTCTCCCGGAGACTTGGAACAACAGAAACGCAAGAATTATTTTTATGAGAAAGGATTATCTTCCACCATTTGTGCAGTTCCTATTTACAAAGAATCTCCAAGGGAACAGGGACAAAAGAAAATTGTAAGTGGAGTGGTAGATTCATAGTAAAAACCTATTCCTCAATTAAGCAATCCCATTTTTTATCTTTCATGAAGTTAATTTAAACGAATGTAAACGTGCAGTTCACATCTCAGTTGAGGAATTCCAACTATTAGATCTACTGAAGGTGTAGAGAAGGTGGTTTACTGAACAGGACATCAGGCATAGTTTTACAATCAAAACCTACTTTCGCTCAGAATGCTCAGAAGCATTTCCTAGCCACCAACTATTTACATGATTTTTTTTCCCACCCCATGAATATTTGAATACTTATGCCTGCAGATCACGTCCTCTGTCCTTCAGGCTTCCAGGTAGCAATAACAAATCTTACCAAAGTATTGGCAGTTTCCCTCTTCTGTTGATTGGGAAGGTTTTCTACAGTAGAAGTGCTGAACCCTCAGGAAGTCAGAGCGGCATCAATTCATGTTTGGAAGATTATCTTTATAGCAATAAATATGTAGCAATTTATTTCTGAAGCTTCAAATCACTCAGGGCAATCTTTACACTTGAAAGTGCAAACAAGTCCTAAGTCCCAGCAGTTTGCATAGGGCATAAAAAACCCCTGAATAAGTATATTCTGCAAGCTTCAATAACCAAATTAATCTCAAGACGTTTTAAATTCAAGGATTTAATTTAATGGATTTCAACAGGGTTTTTTTGTCTATTTCTAACAGAAACAAAATGGCAAAAAAAATTAGGCATTTCATCTGAAGGCTAATAATGTTTTATTATGGAAAGATCTTTGCCCTCCAAAGGCAGAAGAACATTCCCGTAGCTGTTATTAATTCTGGGAAATTATACCCTGCCCGACCATGAAGGCAGTGGTGATGCTTGGTGCCACTGGCGTGGGGCTGGGGCTCAGCGTCCGGCTGGATCACTGCAGCGCTGGAGCCAACACCTCTTGGGCATTTGCCACTGCTACACAGCTCCTTTACACCGGCATCAAAGCTCTCCCCATTTCCGCAGGTGATGCCATGTAAGACATCTAGGTACTAAAACAACCCCTCAACATTTTTTACACAAGTCTGATAGACCTGAGGAGAACTTAGATATTAAAATAATAATTCAGCAAACGTTAAGACGGGCAGATAATCTTAAAAGAAATTTCCCTTTTCCTCTTCGATGCAGGTGCCTGCTGTTGCAAAGCACTAATAAGCAGTTTCTAGTTCACCTGCAAGTTGGCAGGTGGCTGCGACAGATACCTGCAGGTATGCAGATCTGTGTTTCAACCTGCAGAACTCTCTGGGATGTGTTACAATGAAGGGTACTATGACACATCTTTATTATTATAAACAGATACCAAAACTCTTTCTACTCTCTGGACAGTCACAAAATACTGTCTTTGTCTTACAGATCTTTTAAACAAACTGCTGTAATTCCCACTCCAGGGAAATGCTGTCGAATGCCAAGAGGATGCATGCACTCACAAACACCCACTGTCTTTCTCTAAGTCAAATGAAAAATATTAATATAGCACCTTTACCATTAAAAACCTGCATTAAAATCCACACACTTGTTTCTAGAACAACTTTCAATCTGCCCTGAGCTGCTCTTTGAACAGATCTCTATCACTGTGATTTTATTTCAGCACATAAATGGAATCAGTTATACTTTATTGAGTTCCTTTTCTCTCCCTCTTCTTTTTTTTTAGATAATGAAACTGTCTCAAATTAATAGGCTGGTTTCAATAGCTTATGAATTCTGCCTACCCTTGAAATACAGAAGCACATTCTTTGCAGTTTAAATTTGTTTGCTCCTACTATATACGTACTTCCAAAAACTCATATACAAATAGAAATAGTACACTTCTATTCCAAATAGCATTTAAAGTTAATGGTCTTTCGCTACTGCACCCATTTACAAAGTCAAATATAATACTCCCGATCTGATTAACAAGCTGTGCTTCCAGCACTCCACTTGGATGTTCAATATAACATCTATTCTTATTAAACCTAGCAGCATTTGCTCTTCATTCCAGTTCATTCACAGTCAATGCAAATGAAAGAAAAAGTTAAATTTTAATTAAGAAGAAGTGATTTAGGTTTGCTTAAGAATGACAAGAGATGGTCACAGTCCATTTGTTTTGTACATTCTTGATGGCTACAGACTTAAGCATGCATCCTCATTTGAGTTAACAACGTGATGATGAAGCTTTATCAAACATTGTGTAGAAAAAATGTTCATGAGATTATTCCAAGCATAAAAAAATACAAAGAAAATGAAATATATAAGATAAATATAACATATAAATATTATATATTAATATAAAATCAAACTAAAACAAATTTATCTGGGTGGTAAAGCCAAGTGCAATGGAATTGTATCATACATGAGCACTAAATTCTGAAATGTGTTGTAGGTAAGAAGCATTCTGCATTTATGCCGTCAGGGATGCATGCAACGATGCTCTACATACAAGTACTAACCCAGACCACGTCTAAAGCATTGAGTAGCCACACACATGAACTAGAGGTGCTAAGGCATGATGCAACAGACCTTCTCAGGTTGCAAACCCTTGCAGTAAGCTGGCAATAGCTTCAAATGTGTCCTGGTTTCAGCTGGGTCAGAGTTAATTTTCTTCCTAGTAGCTGGCATAGTGCTGTGGTTTGGATTTAGCATGAGAAGAATGCTGATAACACACTGATGTTTTAGTTGTTGCTAAGCACTGTTTATACCAGTCAAGGACTTTTCAGCTTCCCATGCTCTGCCAGGTGCACAAGAAGTTGGGAGGGGGCACAACCCAAGATAGTTGATCCAAACTGGCCAAAGGGGTATTCCATACCATATGACGTCATGCTCAGTATATAAACCGAGGGGAGTTAGCCGGGGGGCAGCGATCGCTGCTCGGGACTGGCTGGGTGTCGGTCAGCGGGTGGTGAGCGGTTGCATCACTTGTTTTCTTTTCCCTGGGTTTTGTTTGTCTCTCTTGTTCTCCTTTTCATTGCAATTGTTATTATTATTATTATTATTATTATTATTATTACTACTACTATTATTATTATTATTTTATTTCAATTATTAAACTGTTCTTATCTCTTATCTCTTACTCTTGCCCTTCTGATTCTCTCCCCCATCCCACTGGGGGGGGAGGGTGAGTGAGCGGCTGTGTGGTGCTTGGTTGCCAACTGGGGCTAAACCACAACAAAATGTGAATGGACATGTAGAGATTTGGCTATGAAAGAACCAGAACTAACTTTGAGCAAAAAGAACTAGGCACCTTCATTCTCCCTTAAAACAAACTCCCCCTCAGGCTACAACTCAAGCAAGCAAGCATGGACTCATAAGAACATCTGTGGACATTAGCTGGTCTCTCTAGGTACGTCCATAGGTTTCATACATACGGGCGTGACTAATGATGATCAGAATACAAAATTACATCGTAATTAATGCAAACCTATCACACTTGGATATAAAGCACTGTGACAATACAAGCCAGAATCACAGCATCCCTCGTGAAATGGAAAGAACAAGAGAGCAGGAAAAATCAGCAGGGCCCTACACATCACACACGATGGTTACACAAGGTGATTGCTTGCAGCCTATCTTGTAAAATTATCTACATAAAAGTAAATATACATGTAAAAAATTCCCTGGTTATTGGAGCATTACAAGAAGCATTAAATTGCTTTAATAGTTCCTCCAAGTGCCTAGCACACTTTTGGGGGCCATAAAAATAACAAATAATAATAATATTGGCAAAAGCAGGTGAGATATTGCTCATTTCTCACTCCCACTAACCTCTCCACTAAACACATCTGTGTTTGCAAGACAGAAATACGCCATCTAATGACAGAATGACCTACCATGTGACCATTGGATAAAATAAAGGAGAAAAAAGATTCATGTGTGCCTCAAGTCAGAAAATTATTTGGTGTATAAACTGCATTGTCAAAGGTCATCATGTGCTACAAATCTACACTTCACAGGCATTTCCCTTTGTTACAGAAACACAAATTATATATTTCACCAGAAAGATATAACCTGCATGTTAGACCTGTACAGGGCCTGTATCATTTCAATCATGTCCCACATATAGTAAGATGTCCATATACATTTTGTGCAACTAGGAGTATCGTGTTCATATGCCTATCAACCTCCTTCGGTTCCCATAAATCAGGAACCTGAAAGATCCTATTCCTTCAAATGCAGTGGCTTATGAAATCCCATTTACCTTGCACAGCTTCTCTCTCATCTATAGCAGCCTCACCTACCTAACAGTTGCTTCTACAGGTGAAACACAAAAGAAAAAAAATCCTATTTTGCTAGGAGTCAGATGTCAACCTTTGTGGAAAATAAGCATGATCATTTGTTTTGTTTGGGGTTTTTTCTCCTTTTTTTTTTTAATTTAGCTACTCAAAAAAAAGTAAAAACAGTGTAATTTTGTGGTTTTGAAGTCCTGCAAACCACAACAACTCTAGTGAAATATGTGTTAGAATAGGAGCATTTCATGTCATTTGCTGAAATGTCAGCAATGGATGCCTATGTCATTTGTTGGAAAGTGAAAACATTACCTTTCTTCAATTACTAGTCGTAAAAGTAGGAAACAAGTAAATGGCTGTGTTTGCATTTTCTTTAACTGAACATGAAAATCTTGTGGATAGGTACCAAAGTCATACAACAGCTATAAATGCCCGTCCACATATTGGCAACTGAGAAAAAAGGGATATAATTTAGTCTCAGATATGGGTCCCATAGCATAAGCTTGACTGTTTCATCAGCTCCCAACAGCTTACAGAGATGCTACAGGAACAAGGCCTACTGAGAAATCTCTAACCTGTCTTACCCATGCATGTTGAAGCACTGACTTGAAACCACACTTAGTTTATTTGAACACTAAAATCTGCAGGACTCTCTCTTGAGATTTCTGTTACTAATGTAGTAACGAAAGATCTTTTGTGCCTCATTTGTGTGAAGTAGGTAATTATCTAGTAATAAAAGCATGATGTCTTGTGTGGGCTACCTTTGCCTGTGATCAGTAGATCTGCTGCCTCTGAAGCTGACCATAGGATTGGCACAAGATTCAAGTGAAGCAAGAAAAGATCCCTGGTGTGTGTATCAGAAGGTAGATGTTCAACTCTTGTCTTGCTCCATAAAGTATGCATGTGTATTCGCCCTACATTAATACATCTATGTGAAAGCAGCCTGAAGTAACGCAACGGTTCCCTAGACAGAGATATGATTTGATGTTTAAGGATTAAAGCTCGTGAAGTATAAAGGTATGCATCAGCATTTTTTGAGATAAACACACAATCATAATGGACTCTGTTGACTGAAAATGCAAATAATTTCAGATAGACATTGTCTATGACTAATCTTTAATAGCTATAAGCCATTTGCTTAGTTACCACTTTGAAAAGACATTCAAATTTGTAATGAACAATACTAGAAATGATCTGACCTCAGGAAAAATACAGCAGAATATGCAATTAATTATGTGCTTTGCAGCTCAAGACACTGTAGGTGTAACAGACCATATATAATTCCATAAGCATGTGCCTGTGAAGACAGTCTGAGGGACGGGGTTTTTTTAGCCCTCAGAAGAGAAGGCTTCGGGGGTAACTACCGCAGCCTGCCAACACCTAACGAAAGGGTCACCAAGAAGACAAACCCAGACTCTCTACTGAAGTGCAGAAGAAAGAGAGATGATGGGCATAACTTGCAAGAGAAGGATCCTACTGTGTATAAGAAAAAAATAAAATTGCTGTGAGGATAATTAAGCACTGGAACAGGTTTCCCAGAGGCTGCGGGATCTTCATCCTTGGAGGTTTCCAAGACCCATTTGGACAAAGCCCTGAGCAGCCTGCTCTGAATTCAGTGTTGCTTCTGCTTGGAGCTGATGGCCTCCTGAGATCGTTCCCACCTGGGTGAATAAATGCTGCTATAATTACCCAATGAAGTTAAAGTTTCCAGTTAAGAACTGTAACCTGTTCAAGTGCTGACCAAAAGAATACACTTACGTGAGAAAAGCGCAGGTATAGTTTTTCTCTCATGCCTTTAACAAAAGCAAAATAAAATAACATGTATTTTATTTTATATATATCAAAAAGTATTGTGGTATAAAGACTTTTTGCCCCCGAGACATTTCTTTCCTTTAAAGAAACAAGGTAAGCATTTAGACAAATGGCTGAAAAAAGAGACAAGCAGCAAATTGTAGTTCAGAATAAAGATTGGCATTCAGTCCCTGGGAGTTTTTGTTCATCAGGATCACATTACAGAAAGATAACTGTTGTGAACGACTATGTTCCTATCGTCACATAATGCATTACAGATCTATATACAAGATCTAGTGAAAATAACTGTTTTCCAATGTTATTTATAATGAATATATTCCAAGTTCATTGAATAGTTAAAGCTAAAGCTACGGTACCAATATGAAACATTTGCTTGTAGACAACCTGATCTAAACAAATACAATACCCAAGCAAACCTGGTTAAATTGAGCTTTTTCAGTTTTCTACTGACAAGATGTTTTCGTATTAGACTCAGGTCTGCTTCCATTTAAGACACTGACAAAAGTTTCATTGACTTAATGGGAACAGATTGGGCCCTCATGACTGAACCATTTTTCATGAATCTTAAAATATGTGGAAAAGAGACACATCTGTTAATCTAAATGTATGATTCAGGAACTGTAGCCCCGGAGACCTCCAAGCATCTCAGGCAATGCAGAAGCCATGAAGAAGCAGCTCTGCTCAGCACTTTATTTCTTTGTTGACTCATCCTTAGGTCTTGAATTCAGGGACACATACGCTGGACAGTAGTTGCTGGAGGTTTGGCTCTGATTACAAGGCCTGAGTTCAGAACACAGTTGGCTAAATGTGACATAAAGTCAGTCCTCCAGGTGCTACCATTCCATGCTCACAGTTTTAAACTCCCAGTATTCCCATGTTCACCCAAGTCCTTTTCTGGATAAAATAATGCCAATGACTGAAATGTTCTAGGACAGAGAGAGTGTGCTCACCATTCAGTTCATATACTTAGGTGCTGATCTATGTGCCTGCCCAGCCCTGAACAGCTGGCTCAAAAGTGAGGATATGATTTTCAGGTAATTACTTGGGAAGATTTATTTCATATGATTTGAGTACTTTTTCTCATTTTCGACACTAGTTACGGATTGTTTTGTTTCATACCACTTTTCTTATATCTTTCACTGGGTCAGAGTGGGTGAGAAAATGAATCGCTTCAGATATTTCGGGTAAAGCACACTGCTTCATGACATTCAATTTCAATTTTTGGCATAATCCATCATGATTTTTTCCTGGAAGCCCAAGACCATGCAGCAGGAATGACCACTTGGTCACCAGGGTCCTAGTTACAGCACCAACACAAGAAGCCTCTGTTCACTTCAGTCCCAGCCTGATCAAGTTTGGTATCCATTCCCTAGGAAAAGGAGCTGCCACCTCACTTCGACTGTGGGTTTGAACCAGGAATGCATACATTCAGCCGCTGCAGGACTTCTGTCTGCTTAACTAGAGGCAGAATCAGAAAGTCCTCAGTCCACAGTTCCTTTCCTTCCAAACCTCCTGTAGAGGCAAAAGACATTTGCTAGGAAGAGGGAGATGTCTTAGGAGGCCAGAGCTTATAAAGACAAATTAATAGGCTAGCTTCCAAGCCCGACATAATTTGGAACTAACATTGATTTAAGAAAATTGTGCAGAACTACTCTTGCTGCAAAACCCACTAGTCTTCCTTCTCAATGCTTATTTTGAGAAATTAGCAGCCCATTTCAGGTCCAAACCAGCTCAGAATTTCATCACATCTATTGCTTTAAAGTTTTACAGATTATGTTAACAGTGTTTAGTTACATAATATGGATCTGGATTTGTTCAAAAGTCCAAAGGTTATAGAGTAATAGTATTGGTTCACATCTACCCTCCAAATATTTTCAATGAAAATATTACCCTTTCTGTTCTTCCCCCTGCCTCAACATTTTAAAGATTCCTATTTCTATGATGTTCTCCTTTTATCTTTCCATAATGGTAATAACATACTTACTGCTTGAGATGGCTTTTCTAGCTCCAGCTGCACTTCAGCATTTAATCAACTATAAAAGCTATTTATTGCTTCATAGACTCAATCTCCAGGAACATTATCACTTAACTATACGGTTGCCCAAAGCAACAAAAGGAAAGCTGTCTATATAGTACATACATGCCCCATTCATCTTTTTGTGTAGTTCAAGTATCCAAGAGCAAATTATGGCTATTTTGTATCACTAGTAATGTACCTTTACAAAATCAGTGAAAGGAAATGCACATACTATGCTCACACTAAAACTATTTTTAGGGAAAACCACCAGCTGGTAACTTCATCTCCCAAATTATTAAAAAAAAAAAAAAAAAAAAAAGAAAAAAAAAAAGAAAGCATCCCGGATGTTTTTTAAGGCATAGAAACCAGAACGACAGTATCCCAGTACTCACTGCTGAGCCAAAAGTAGGGAATGTTTCTCTCTCATCTGCATCATTTTGCATTTTTCAGTACTGAACATCCTGTCCTCTCCCATTGGATGTCTCAGTTATTCAGTGTAGCTCTTCAAGTTGGCCTTTGTCTTTGCTATACAGAATAATTTACTATCATCAGCAAGTTTTACCATCATTTTCCAGATGATTCATGACTGGGTTGAAAAACAGAAATTCTTTTAAAACTCTACCAATGAATACTCTCTAATATCAAAATCATTATCCTATCCTGTTTCCTGACTGTTTTTAACCAATGCAAGCATGTTCTCTCTTATCTTATTCTTCTATAACCTTGCCTACTGCCACCTCAACTTGAGGCAGATCCTCTGCTTCTGTAAAGAACAGTTCCAGCATAACAACCTCCCTAGGCTCCTTCCAAGTGAAGGTGGCTACCAAAAAAAAAAAAAAAAAAAAAAAAAAAAAAAAAAAAAAAAAAAAAAAAAAAAATCAAAAAAAAAATCAAAATCAGTTAATTACCCCATTAGTCTTACCATCCCTGAATACTCCTTTAACTCCTACAGAATAAGGCCTCTAGAATACAAAGGCTGTATCTTGTACCCCCTCCCCATTCACATCTTCTCTGAGGACCTCAGAAGCTCATTCTTGTGGCATATTCCAAATATCGTTTGCCCCTGCGCAAGACAACCATAGCCTTCGCTTCACTTCCTTGTGTATTTTTTTCCTCATCCATACTATGAGTCATAAGCCTTTTCATACTAATGAAATAATCTGACTTGTACTAAATAATTAACTATTTGATCCTTTTGGGACTTCTAAGTCTTAATGTAAAATTTCAGTTCTCTTGAATGTTAAAAAAAGGAAAGTTTCTCTCTAAAGAAATTGGAAGGAAGTCCTGTAGTACTCTAAGTCAGTTTTGGCTTACCCAAATCTGATCATATTCCCGTTGGTAACTTTTCAGAAAATGTTGGGTAAAGCTTTCACTGAATCACCCACTGAATCTCAGTGATCAAAAAACAACTCTTCAATTTCAGCTTTTGACAAAAGAGTGAACAAGGTCTAAAACATCCACTTGACGCGTGACACCTTCACATCATGTTTGGTCTTTTCTCTACAAAATTTTCCTTTTTTTCTAAAACTGATTAAGTGCAATGCAGTCTTGACTCTTTGTGGAAAAACAATGAATAGTCTTATAAATCCAATTAATTATTTTTATCATTTAGAATTCCATAAATATTAGGATTTATAAGAATATTTTTCAGAATAATCACCCCTCAGATCAAAACAGCCAAAAGAAGAAACACAAACTCAATATATTTCAGTTATTGTTACACACAGCACTAGTGTGGTTTGGTTGGTTGGTTGTTGTGGGGGGGGAGGGTGGTGGTGTTTTTTGTTGTTGTTTGTTTTTTTTTTTTCAATATTTGTAAAGCATTTCAGCCCTGCTCCTTCCATAACTGCACTAAAAATGATATATAAACTGAAAGGAATCATTCTCCCTATTGCTGTAATTCACTGTGATAAAAGGCAACAAATGTTGAAAAACACAAATCAGCAGCTGAGCACAAGACAAAAAAAAGGAAGCAAAACTCATTTACAAAGGCATCCCAGAACACAGGATATTTGTATGTCTACATCAGTAAAGCCTCTGAACTCAAGGGACATGCTACGCAGCATCTAAACAATACTATATTAACCAGAAGTGTGTGCATGTGCATTAAATTGTTCATCTCTAAGAGAACAGAGATTCCTATTACAAAGCTAGAAAAAACATTTTCGCAAGCATCAGAAGGAATCAGATTTCCCTTCCTTGCTGCTCTACTCACCCAGTTGATGTCACTTCTCTGTTGAGAAGGCTGATCGGGGAGGAGCGAGGCAGAAAAGACACCTTTCAGCTACGTGCTCCTCTTCGATCTGCTCCTGACTGCCAGAACATGGGACAGGATCCAGTCCCACCTGAAAGCTCTGTGGCTTTCCTATGTTATTTCAAAATAATTGATAAAAAAAAAAAATTGATAAACTCAGTGCGTGCTCCCTCACCTAAGGCAGAGTATTCTCTGTACCAAATGACCATCTCAGTTCAACACTGTAAGGTGGTGTACGCAAGGTGTATAAATAGATAGATAGATAGTAAGGTACATAGTTTTAGCACGCTCTCCCCCCAAAAATTCTTCTTCAAAACTAGAGAAGACTAGACTCAACGTACTTAGTACAGTAAAGCAAGAAATCAGCAAAAAGCCTAGGACACACATCAGTGTGTTAAATAGTCACTTATGTCCATGAACTAATGGAGTATAAGAGGCAATGACTACTTCAGTACCAGGTGAAGTCACATTTCCAAGCCGTGGAAGCAGGGAGATCCTTGGTTGGAGCTCGTGCTGAGGCCACTCCACATAAACCTGTAACTACAGTGTGTTGTACATAACAAAGAATTTTACTCCTAGTACTGACAGATTTTTCAGGCTACTTAAGGGATTAGGCTCAGAAGATCTATGTTCTTTTAGCGTCCTTATGAACTTTCACGGTCTACAGCTAGTTAATGAAGACAACAATAATAACGGACATGATCCAACTTCTACTATAAAGAGAATGGGAATTTTTCATAGGTTTTATGGACCAAGGTTTGAATTAGGACTAATGCAGATTTCTTGCAGCAAACGTTACAGCCAGTCTGTCTTCTTCCTGCAATGATTTACAGCACATTAGTGTGCTGGTTTCGGCTGGGAGAGAGTTAATTTTCTTCATAGTAGCTGGTAAGGGGCTATGTTTTGGATTTGGGCTGAAAATAGTGTTGGTAATACAGGGATTTTTTTTGTTACTGCTGAGCAGTGCTTACACAGAGTCAAGGCCTTTTCTGCGTCTCGCTCCACCCCACCAGCGAGCAGGCTGGGGGTGCACAGGAAGTTGGGAGGCGACACAGCTGGGACAGCTGACCTCAACTGACCAAAGGGACGTCCCACACCATATGACGTCATGCTCAGCATATAAAGCTGGGGGAAGAAGAAGGAAGGGGGACACGTTCGGAGTGATGGCGTTTGTCTTCCCAAGTAACCGTGATGCGTGATGGAGCCCTGCTTTCCTGGAGATGGCTGAACACCTGCCTGCCGGTGGGAAGTGGTGAATGAATTCCTTGTTTTGCTTTGCTTGTGTGTGCAGCTTTTGCTTTACCTATTAAACTGTCTTTCACTCAACCCGTGAGTTTTCTCATTTTTACCCTTCTGATGCTCTCCCCCATCCCACCGGGGGGAGTGAGCGAGTGGCTGTGTGGGTTAAACCATGACAATTAGTTTGATCACTGAGTAGGAAGTGGCAAAAAAGGGATTTTCACATTGATACTAACAGATATTCCCTAGTCGGTCAATCTTTCCTGACTGTACTACACCAAAGTGGGGCAGAAAGAGTTGTAGCAGAGAAAAAGCAATCGGAAGGGATAAACATCTGACATACACGTAGGGCTGGGCAACCGAAAGACATATGCATCGTCAAAGCGAAGGGAGGGAGATTGGAGCCTGAGTAAGGGTAAGGTATATTCTGGATCTAGGATAAGGTGATTTGAGAGGGAATAGATAAGGGGATGTGGAGAGATAAAAACATGTATATGAAAGCAGGAAAGATTATGAAGAACACAAAGCTGACTGGGCACAGGAAAAAATGTAGAGCTAGAATGTGAAAATTAGGACTGTGAAATGTTTCAGGGGATTGCAGAGCCAAGGGTAGTGCAATATAATGATAAAAATAATGACAGGGAAAGAGAAAGGAAGGGAGAAACCAAGACTTTGTGCACTTAATTTGTTCATGTAATTTGGAATTAATTTCAAGGTAAACAGGCAAGAATTTTGCTCTGTTTTCTGCAGGCCTTGTTCACAGCCAGAAGCACTGATATCTGACTATTTTATGAGGAATAGCAAAGATGTGTTTTAAATTTTCAAAATATATCAGCTGAACTACTTGACATTTAAAGGTACCAGATCAACCACATTGACAACCAATCAGCTCCACCAACATGTTGCAAAGTCTTAAAGAATATTGCTAAACACACAATAAGCAGCGAAATCTTCAGTAGGAGCTAGAGAAGACAATATTCTTATTACCCATCTTGCTGGACCTATACAAGTTATGCCGAATACGTATTCTGTCTATGATTTCCACGTCCCTTAAAATGTAAATGCAAACAAAGGTAAGCGTAGAGGTCCCTGTTTAAGTTACATGTTGTGCACATACTTCTAACTCAATGAATCATGGGCTGCTGCTGGCATGTAACTCAGTGCAGGTTAACTAGTGAGGTTCACATCTTCTGCATTAGAGTAGGTAATGGGATGAGTAATGGGAGTCCAGGCTAGGTCATTTTCTCTGAGAACTAATAATTTTAAAGACCAGAACGTGAGTGAAGGCACACCTCCGTGTTTAACTTTTGCACTAGAATATTTATATGTTATTAGCACAATAGAGGCATGGCTGAGGTCAAATTACATTTGAGCAAATTTCTGTGAATATTTTCTTTGCATTTTTCCCAGCACTTTTTTGAATAGAAGGAAACTTGCAGATAGCTGTAGATAAAAACCTGTGGATAGGTGCCAACTTTCTACTATTACAACTGCAGTCAGTAATAAAAATTTGCTAGCTACTGCAAATGCTTAGCACTACTTTCTCATCCAAATAGAAATCATGAAATGGTAGACTTTTAAAAAGGTGCTTGACTAAAGTACTGAATGAAGTAAGTCTAAGTGGGAAAAAGGAATAAAATTGTTAGCATTAGGGCACACACATGCTTTTCTCATGAAACTGTCTTCATATTTCTAACCTATTATGCAAAAAATGACTCTGAAAAAAATAAGGTTTTCAAAAGCTATGACAATCCTCTACAACTTCTAGGAAGAAAAACTGTGACAATGTCTTCACAGAAAATACAACTGCATCACAGGAACAAACTCCAGTACATATGGCCAAATTTAATCTCACTCACAGATATGAAAATATTTTCTTGTATAATTCCCAGTTCTCAACAATTGAACAGAATCAGGTAGCTCATGCAAATAGATTTAATCATCTTATATATGAGACTAAAATGGAAGGAAATTTAAGGGATACTGTAAATGGACTTTAAGACTACAGTATTAGTTGTATTAGACAATGCATTTTGATTTCCACTGCATTTCTCTGAGCTTACTGCAAGATCTTTGAGTTCTAGACTTCCTCAAAAACACATCCTGGCATTTCCATTGCTAATGTTGAAAACTGAATTCTTTACCAAAGCTTTTAGTGATTTTTCAGATTGTGAAGACTATGGGAGATCTTTGGTGGTTAGGAACTTCAGCTGGGAACCAACAGACAAGGCTGCATTTCAGGCTCTCCCACTCTCAGCTCCCCATACAGAAGAGGGGGAGAGCAGCCCTATTTTTCCCTCTGGGCTGAAAGCCCACTATCTAGTTACTGAGGCTAAACAAGCGACTGCCTGTCAGCTCAAGCCACCACATGTGTGTTTATAGCCAGCTGTGAACAGGAGGTTTTACTAAGGTTTAAACTAACACACTGTATCTTCCTTTAGCCATGAAAGCAGATTAGCTAACGTGTCTTGCTACTTATTTCCAGATGACAAGAAGAGTACATGCAGTAACCGTTTCTCAGATGATGGGTTCTCAGATGAGGGAAAAGCTACCTTGATCATTTGTCATTTCATGGACATACCCTTATTATATGTATACAGAGCCTCAAATAACAGATTCTTCTTTCTTCTCACCCAATCCTCTGAACAACAATATTTTAGCCTTTCTGCCATTCTGTTCCTTTATAAAATGAGAACTGCCTTCTCTCAAGGGGATTAGAACTGACACTCACTAAAATGGCTGCAATGATGAGTTGTACAGTTCTGCCTAGGAATAATGAAAAATAAGTGGTACATGACATTTTCAACCTTCTTTGAACTTCCTGCAATTAAACACATTAACATTTTAAATTCTAATATTTTAACAGCTGCATAGGGATCTCCTCTGCACTGTGAGAAAATCCTGGTACTCTGCAAGGAGTGAGTGCCAATATTTGCTATGTTCCCATCCAGAATTCCCAGGACCTTCCAAATTGGTTTAAAAGGTACAGTAAAAATAATTCTGCATATCTGTCTCCTCTGTGTTTGCAACCTTCCCCTGTCCACTCAAAACGGTTCTGCCACCCAGATACTACACACTATTTGTGGGCACCAGACTAGTCACAAGACTTCCCATGACTTCTTTCTAATGCAAAAGGCAGAAAATTTTCATTGTGCAGTGTGGTTTCATGACCTTCACTCCTCATCTAGACCCTGAGAATAAGTTCTGGATTTTTTCGTGGTTGTTGTTGATCTAAAGCATTTGAAATGTGTGCACTTAAGCTTGGTTGAGAAGAAGATTTCATCTGGCAGAGACTTGAATGAAATATGGCATAGATCCTTTAGACACTAAACACAGCTTATGCCACAGTAATCCTCTGAATTCAATGAGCTCGAGGTGAGTTTGGCTCTCCCAATACCTCGGCACCCACAGCTGCTGCTGTGCATTGGTACGTTCAATGTGCTGAACTCTCCTGCATTCAGCGGCACATCACCTCTGCAGGAAGGCTGTGAGCATGAAATTCAACATATGGGTCTAAGAGCCCATATTTAGACTCCTAAAACTTATTATAATCCACATATAAACACATACATAAAACTAGCCTAAATTTCACATGTTCTGAAAGTAATCCCTTCCAAATGGCTTCCAGAGGGTCAGTACTTCTGCATGGACAAAAAACCCAAACAAAACCTCATCAAACAAACAAGCAAACAAAATCCACCCAAAAAGGGACAGTATAATGCAGGCAGAATGAGATGAAATAAAAATAGCAAAGCATCTGAGATCCGCCTCTCACTGCAAGACTGTTGTGCTAACTTAGAGCACAGGGGCAGGTTTATTTGACTACCAAAAAGAAGACATCTGGGGCTATTTTAGATGGTTCTTGGACACCTGGCTGCCAAGCTGCCCATCCAGAACAGCACAGGTCTCCATTAGCTCCTGTGCCATATCAATGTACCCTATGCAGATGCCTCAGATATCCCAGGACATCTAAAATGGCATTAGGTGCCCATATTCATGCAATAAAGTCCCGCTCCAGATGTCACGTCGTGGCTATTCACTGATCTCTTAGTTCGCAGAATTATTCAGGTTGTTTTAACTCCTCTCCCCAATCTCAAAATAAGCTACTCCTGTGTGTCATTTCCTTCAAACAAATAGAATAAACTCCTTTTATAATTGCAGTAATCTGCCTCAACTCTGCAACAGAAAAATAACCAGCATCTTAGTGCACAACCACTTCTGAGAAGCAGCAACACCGAGTCAGACTGAACAGTGGGTTTATAAAACAGAACAGAACTATTGTAGTAGAGGGTAAGAAAAGACAACACATTGTATGCAAGACAATACAATAACATATGCTTTGTGTAAGTTATTTATTCCCACTCAGCTTATTCCAATTCTGTTTTAACAGTGTTCCATATGTGTATAGGTTTTCCCCTGAAAACCTGAAACAACAAAATGTGAACAAATCTGTACAGGAAAAATCCTAGGTTTTTATTGAGTCCAGTCCTGATTTGAATATAATGAGACACTTCTCAGAAGAAAACAAAGTCTGATTTAAGAAAAATATTAAGTAAAGGAGGGAATAGACCAATGAGAGCAACATCTCTGATAGAGCAGTATCACGATTTCCTAACTGGTGAAAATCATATGAAAACAATAAATGGAAGACTATGGTTAATTTGAGAAATGTATAGTTGAGTTACTACTCCACAGGGATCTGCCCTAGTATTAAATTCCATTGCTGCTCTAGATCACATTTCTGCTGCTTGAGAGCAAGAAAGGCAGAATAAACTCAGACAACACTTTATCTGCATTGCAATTCGCTCCAAGTCAAGCCCTTTGTTATGCTCAAACGAGCAATGGACAGGCTATCACTGCTCTCTGGCAGCACTTCCCCAGGCTGGTCTAATAATTAAAAACAAATCCAACTGTACCATGACAGTATTTACACAACATTAGTCACTGGAAAAGCTTTGGTGACCATCTTCTTTACTTTTAATATTACATTTTAAAGTGCATGCTTGTGACTTCTGTGGAATCCCGTCAAGAGGGGAAAAAATGTAATTAAGACATTGCAGGAGGCACCTACCTGCAGAACCATCCAGACACAATGCTGGCAAACCAGTGGTACTAGAGATATATTTGAAGGCCAAGGAAACATAGTTGGCTCCAAATCTGTAGGCACTAAACTTAGACAGGGACTGGCTTTTTCTTGTTGTGTCCTCAGGGCCTGTCCTCTCCTCTGCGCTTTCCTACGACATTCATTTTCACCAGTCCTTGACTAC
>VYZW01027841.1:0-25786 GCA_013401315.1 Balaeniceps rex | reverse complement strand
TTCATGCGAACACTCTGAAAATACTTTCATGATGTTATTTTAAAGCTATTATCAAAGACAACCCAGATATTGCAGGTTACCTGCTGCAGAGGTTTTAAACTGAAGCTCTTTGCTGCCCTCTGTAGATACAAGCAAAAACTGAAAATTCGGGACACGGACAACTGAATTGCATTTCATTTCTAACCTTTACACCCTGACTTATTCACTAAAGGGCATGCAATATTACATTGTTTTAAGTACATTAAATAACCTCAAGCACTAGATTTCACTCTCCCCTCCCCAAAAGACACATTTACATTGGTCTGGCTGTTTAAGACTGATACTGAGGTCAGACAGAAGAGCATCAAATCTCTGTGTGCAGCGAGCTGTAGAAGGCGAGAAGTCCATGAACAAACCCAAACCTGAGATCTTCTCTCTTAGTTTTATTCTAGGGCTCTCAGCACTTTTGGAAAAGGCAAAGGAAAAAGAGGGGTTCGCATGAAATAAAGGACTGTTGTTAAGTTTTCCTGAAAATATTCCTCTCCATACATACCCTTCTCCTTTTTACTTTAATCCTAGTGCTGACAGCGACGCCCTTCATTGCTTTGGGCAAATAAAATACTGTATCATTGGGGTGTTGTGGAATTATCATTAGCAAGGCACTTTGAAGCTGGAAAGTGCTAAGTAGTATTATTATTACAGATGAAAGGCCTGTTGAAACAAATATGCAAAACTACTCTTATCTTAAAACTTAACATAAAAGTCTGAAATCCTGTAGGAATAAGCACTTTACAGACAGCCTTTCACTGCAACTGTTCTAGTCTTTGTGAAAACTGCCAAGGAAACAGCCACTTTTCTACAACTCAAACTGGATGCAAATAGCTATTGAAGGGATCAAATGGTGACTTAAAACACTTTTTCCTTCCTTTTTCCTAAATCACATACAGCTCCTGGACAGAAAAAAACCCCATCTCCCATACTTCTAAGTACACCTGCCATAGCAAGTACTGTCATAGTGAGTATTAGTGAATATTTAACTGCATCACAGAGAATTTACTGACATGTAGAAAAACCAAGTGGATATAGGAGGACTATGGCAACTTTCTGTCGGACTGTTTGCTAGACCAAATCCTCTGCATGGTGACAAACGGTATTATATGAGGGACAGCACGTGATCTGATTTCTGTTCCCAACTCTGGCATGATCATCCTTGGCAAGCTTGACCATGTTACCTCAGGATCTGTAATTCCGCCTCCCACTGCTAATGTGAGACAGTGACAGCAGAGTATTTCTAGAGATGCTACACTGTACAGCAGAACAACAGGGCACACCTCTTTACATCAGCTGGTAGAGTTGGTGGTGAGGACAACCCCCAACAGGCACAAAAGCACTACTTTGCTGTGCTTAAAAGTAAAGTTCTGGTTTTACTTCTAGATTTTGTGATTTAATTCATAGCTTATTTTCTTCTTTAGCTGAATGGTTGCTCAGTTTTGGATTGCACTGTAGATGAGAATAACACTTTTCTCAATGGTCAGTTTTGACTTGCATGGGAGCACTTCCACAACGCAAACACAAATATCCTATAGGACTACTGGAGTTTCTCAAGTGAGAAATCCCAGAAACACTGAACATCTGCTATTGACACACAAAGTCCTCAAATAAATATTTTCTTGATGTTTGCAAGGCAAAAAGAGGAGTTTTAACATATCTATGAATAGTTTTTTCAGTGCTCCTTTCTGTTCACCTGAAGCTTAAGCAGGGTAGCACCTGAAACACTGCAGCCTGGTGTTATAGCAAAGAATTTCAATGGGAAAAGTGATGAAGAAGTCACTATACTATCGAACTTCTTGATGTTTTTTTTTTTGCGATTCTACTGCAGTTATAACAAAAATGAAGTACAGCACCAAGACACACAAAGCTCTTTTTTCTTTAAGGGATGAATTAAGGAGAATAAGCACCTATACAGAAAAAGCTCCCTATTGTGTTGCAAAAGAGTGAATTTCCTGTTTGTATAAGATGTATTAATTGTTAATAGGCAGCAATTATCGCAATAAAATCCTAAAATTTCCTAAAACTTCATCCCTATTTGGAAAAATTAGGGCCAACATTTGGTAACACACTGACTCAGTAAAGGACCTAAAATCCCTGAGAATATGAGGAAGCAGGAAGGTAATTTTCCATTAACACAATGTTCCAACATTGTCATAGGAGTGAAAATTTTATTTGAAAATATAAAAGAGGTCTTTCTGAGGCTGTATTTTTCAATAAGGTTCAAAAGACTGTTTATGTTCTATAATGCAGATGAATTGTTATTATAAAATAGCCTGATACAATTATTACTTTTGTCATAATAAAACCCTTCAACCTTACTCAAAGCCCATCTGATTTATTTTTTCTTCCAAGACAAAATATTTCAACCTCAACAAGCAAGGATGCTTTATTTCCCTTTTAAATATCAAACATACTCATACAAAATACTTCATTTTCTCAAACCAGAATTTTACAGTACAGAATATCTCCAACAGAACTTCTGGTCAGATATAACAATAATATGAAGAATGAAAATGTGGCACAATATAAGCAATTCTCAGTTGTTTTTAACAGTAAAAGCTGCTGCTAACAGAGCTGTCCACCATTACTACCTTAACACAGCTACTTAAGCAGTAAGTAGCTAATACCTTAATTTGTGTTAAAACAAGTGAAGTCTTTTAAAGAACAGTCAATCCAAGATGTTCACCACTCTTACATGAATCATCACCATGGCTTATCTTTATCTGCTTTTGTCAAAACACGGCGTTCTGCAGTCACAATCTATTTTTTTTTGTCTTTTTTACCAGGTTTGTAGAAGAATATGTTCTTCAAGCAGAAAGTTTTGGGTTTTTTTAACAGAAGGGAATGTGGAAGAGAAAAACATGACTAGAAGAAATGCTTAAGTAGAAAATTCAATATCATATCCAGTATTCCCCCCTCCTAGCTAGGGAAGATGATACCCAAATATGCTATTTTCCAGCAGCTTTTTGTTTAGTTGCAGATTTTTCATTTAATTTCACACAAGAAATTCTTCTGGATTTCCAGCTTTTACAAGTCATTGCCAAGTCTTATCACCAACAGTCAAAATTGTGACTCTTTTGGATGATTTCATGTACAGTGTGAATCNAAATATCCTATAGGACTACTGGAGTTTCTCAAGTGAGAAATCCCAGAAACACTGAACATCTGCTATTGACACACAAAGTCCTCAAATAAATATTTTCTTGATGTTTGCAAGGCAAAAAGAGGAGTTTTAACATATCTATGAATAGTTTTTTCAGTGCTCCTTTCTGTTCACCTGAAGCTTAAGCAGGGTAGCACCTGAAACACTGCAGCCTGGTGTTATAGCAAAGAATTTCAATGGGAAAAGTGATCAAGAAGTCACTATACTATCGAACTTCTTGAGGTTTTTTTTTTNCACTACTTTGCTGTGCTTAAAAGTAAAGTTCTGGTTTTACTTCTAGATTTTGTGATTTAATTCATAGCTTATTTTCTTCTTTAGCTGAATGGTTGCTCAGTTTTGGATTNCTATACTATCGAACTTCTTGAGGTTTTTTTTTTTGCGATTCTACTGCAGTTATAACAAAAATGAAGTACAGCACCAAGACACACAAAGCTCTTTTTTCTTTAAGGGATGAATTAAGGAGAATAAGCACCTATACAGAAAAAGCTCCCTATTGTGTTGCAAAAGAGTGAATTTCCTGTTTGTATAAGATGTATTAATTGTTAATAGGCAGCAATTATCGCAATAAAATCCTAAAATTTCCTAAAACTTCATCCCTATTTGGAAAAATTAGGGCCAACATTTGGTAACACACTGACTCAGTAAAGGACCTAAAATCCCTGAGAATATGAGGAAGCAGGAAGGTAATTTTCCATTAACACAATGTTCCAACATTGTCATAGGAGTGAAAATTTTATTTGAAAATATAAAAGAGGTCTTTCTGAGGCTGTATTTTTCAATAAGGTTCAAAAGACTGTTTATGTTCTATAATGCAGATGAATTGTTATTATAAAATAGCCTGATACAATTATTACTTTTGTCATAATAAAACCCTTCAACCTTACTCAAAGCCCATCTGATTTATTTTTTCTTCCAAGACAAAATATTTCAACCTCAACAAGCAAGGATGCTTTATTTCCCTTTTAAATATCAAACATACTCATACAAAATACTTCATTTTCTCAAACCAGAATTTTACAGTACAGAATATCTCCAACAGAACTTCTGGTCAGATATAACAATAATATGAAGAATGAAAATGTGGCACAATATAAGCAATTCTCAGTTGTTTTTAACAGTAAAAGCTGCTGCTAACAGAGCTGTCCACCATTACTACCTTAACACAGCTACTTAAGCAGTAAGTAGCTAATACCTTAATTTGTGTTAAAACAAGTGAAGTCTTTTAAAGAACAGTCAATCCAAGATGTTCACCACTCTTACATGAATCATCACCATGGCTTATCTTTATCTGCTTTTGTCAAAACACGGCGTTCTGCAGTCACAATCTATTTTTTTTTGTCTTTTTTACCAGGTTTGTAGAAGAATATGTTCTTCAAGCAGAAAGTTTTGGGTTTTTTTAACAGAAGGGAATGTGGAAGAGAAAAACATGACTAGAAGAAATGCTTAAGTAGAAAATTCAATATCATATCCAGTATTCCCCCCTCCTAGCTAGGGAAGATGATACCCAAATATGCTATTTTCCAGCAGCTTTTTGTTTAGTTGCAGATTTTTCATTTAATTTCACACAAGAAATTCTTCTGGATTTCCAGCTTTTACAAGTCATTGCCAAGTCTTATCACCAACAGTCAAAATTGTGACTCTTTTGGATGATTTCATGTACAGTGTGAATCATACAATCTTAAAAATTAAAGTCAATTCACCTACCTGAAGTCAGTGGTATAGTTTGGAAAATGTGAATTCCTTCCTCAGTAAGGGTATTAACAGTGGTAGGAATACACAAGTAGAAAAGTTGGTAATAGGCAGTTAGCTCTTTGTTTTCAACATTCGAGCTCTTCTTCTTTTTAGTATAGAATTAGACAGTGTGAGCATCTCAGCCTTGCTCCCACCTCTGTTGCGATTCAATAGGGACACAAGGATAGTAATTTCTTCACCCTTGGCTACTTTTCCTGGTCTGGCAAGCCAAATAAAATCCCCAAACAAGGGATTATTTTGCCAATGATTGGTAAAAAGTGTCATCTTTTTTTTGTATCTCAGACATTAAAACTTTCTACTCATACTGCTCGATTCCACATACGTGAAGAATCCTGTGGTCAATGGACATAAGCAAGCGTTCTCAGGGAGTCTAATTCACGTGACATTGAAACTGCCTGTGGCTCTAATGTCTCTTATTTAAGGCTCCAAATATCGCTAATATAGTAAAGTTTCAGTCATAGGGAACTTTAAGCTTTTCTAATATAGAACAGGCCATCGGGCTAAATACTATCAATCAACTATTTCACTTGCACAAATTCAGTCTGGTGGCACTGACAAATAAAACAAACTGAATTTGGACATGCTCTTACCCAGTAAGCTGGATGTTCTTCTGACAACAGCACTTTTAACGATAATTAACTGCCTTCTGTACGTGTCACCCACTGTTCCCCAGTCATCACTTAATAACCCATGACCAGATGAAGAAGAAAGGAGGAACTGTCTCAATGTAGGGCATGTGCTCTCTGAAGGTGATGAGAACAAATAGCTATTAAATCTATTTCTGGAACAACAGTGCTTTTTCAAGAGAACATCAGACTCTTGTAGCCTTCTGCATAGCACCAGGAAAACAGCCCCTATAGCCACGAAGTGCAAACGCAGAGAGCACTGAAACTTTTCACAGGGAGCGTGTACCCTCAGGGTGATGGGCAATGCTGGCAGGAAACCTGTTTGATGACAAGTCCATCTGAAGAAGAAAACGTGGAGTTACACATCTCTTGCCACATAGGTGTTAGAATTGTTTAGTGCCTCACTGAATGATGGGGATGATCTTGGGAAAGGGTGACTTTTATTACTTGACACTTGGATTTTTCTTTGGTTTCTGAGGGACAGAATTTCTAAATTCTTAACCTTATGCAAGTCTACTGCTACGATACATGCTCTTAAAACTTAATCCAACGCACAAGACTGAATCCTGCAGAATTCAGCAGACTTTTTCTCAGACCGCCTTTACTTTGAACCACGTTGCTCTTGGCAGTTGTAAAGGAAAACACAAAGAGCTTTCTGCCCCCTCTCACCAGTGGGCTAATTACTCACTGCACATGCCACAGGACTCAGTCCTCTTTACAAACCTATCTCAAATAGAGTAGTTACACAATCCCTCTATTATAAATATTTTAAGAGGATAAATTTACACATTAAGTGCATAAAAGATACCTTATAAAAGACTTTTTTCTTAAGAAACATTCTTGCTACCACCGAGGCAGGGTAGCCATAGCGCTAATTAACACAATTCACTCACTGCTGCCTACAAGATTAAAAAAAAAATCAAACGCTCCTGCCAAAGACTCAACAGAGACTCAGCGCACAATAGTTTTTCTAAATTTCTGGAATACCACTGAACAAGAATGTAAGCTTGAAGGAAAACTACAATTACAGCCTTCTAAAACTGTATCTTAACAACATCATACTGTTGTATGATGCCTCATGCTCATTGCCTTTCCACAAAAAACTGTAAGAAATGGGTGGAGCCTCTTAAAAAAAGATTTCTCCCCACCTGCACACTGAGCTGTACCAGCCTATGGGATGCTTTTCAGCACCGGGTTTGAACTTATTTTGAAACCAACACAGGAGTACTTACATCATCATTATGAAACTGTATACTCGCAGAGACAAACAGAGAAATCTAATTTGTAAAATTCTTGTGGGAATCAGATAAACCAGTCTGAGTTGAAAATACAATCTTTCAGACTTTAATTTTCTATTAATTTCAAGCTTTTCAAGGCTGATTACTCAAGCAAGAAAAGGAAACTGAAGAGTAGTTTTTCTTGCTTTAATTTTATAATGCTTCCAGGGGAAAATACTCAATTTCTCCTACATTTTTTTAATACTTTTTTTAGAAAATAATAATAATTCTAATAATATAAAACTCCCTCTGAAAAAAAAGAAAAAACAACCCTCAGAAAACACAGTGTTTAGATCCTTAGCATATGCCCAGCACAGCCATGGAATACATTATGAGGTAAGATTAAACAGGACACTTTGAAACTCCTTATCACAATGATAAAATATGGCTAGCTGCATCCGTAGTGATTTGGTGAATAGAGGTTACTAGTCATTAATGCAAAGTTTAAATAGACCACTTGAAATACCTGGAAATTTCAATCATCAGATTCCAGTTAGTCAAGGATGCAGCCCATTAAAAAAGAAGGCCAGATTTACCTCTCTGGTGGCACTTCTCCATTAATGTAGCCACACCAGCCACAGCCTGCGGAGGGTGTTACACTATGATCTCCCCTGATCTAGAGCCACTCTTATTCCAAACTTATTTCCTGAAAGCTCCAGAAACGCAGACACTACACAGTGCCCGCAGTGATTGCTGGAGACGTAGGTACCACCCTTCACCGGGGGGTAGGTTTGCCAAAGCAGGGGCAGCCAGCCCGGCACACAGTCAGTACTGCTCAACTGTTATTCCTGTTATCCTCATGTCCATCTGGATCTAAGTCCTGGGTCTCTTTCAGCGTTGTTCTCTGCCTTGTTCAAAGCTGCCCCTACTCTTCCTGCCTGTTTTGTTTGCCTGACCCTTGGTTCTACCTCACCTCACCTTCAACAAATCTTTCCGACCCCTGCGACCTCATTATCCTGGGTACATGCCCAAAGCCTAAACCTTAGGCTTGACTGGAAATAGCCCAGTCATTACAGTTTCACTGGCTAAGAGTACTCAGCTGGAAAAATCTTCAGTACATAGCAAGAGCACCAATAATCGCAGTCTATAAAGAATTTTGATACAGTTAAATCCAGCTTGATGCAATGGGATATTTTTGACTTAGTAAGCACTATAGCAAAGTTACGATTGCTAGGAGAGCCAAGAAACATTTCTCCAGAAACAGACCTTCACTAAGAAGTGCTGGCTTTAAAGGAACTGACCTTTGAAATGTTCCTTCCCAACAGAAGTTTCAGTAGGGAACAGCCAGAACAGCAGTTTTCTCTCTGCTTTTCAAAAAGATGGCCCTACTTGTTTTCGCACTACATGGTAATGGGGTAGTTTTAGATCTGAAGGAATCCCAGTGGTTTAGAAGCTTCCTGGTCTTTCTCTGGCAGCTACAGACAGAATAAGAACAACGATCTCCTTTTTGTGCGTGTGTCTTATAACTCACCCAGAGGGATACAGCGCTCCCTAAGCGTGTCGTAAGCCTTATTATTCATCCTCTCAGTGTTATTTCCTATGTTTCCCTGGAGAGAATTAAAGAAGAAAATCCCAAATTATTTTGGACCCGATTCTCTGAAATTTTGAGCCTAATGTAGCCATTGAAGCCTGTTTCTTACATCTGCTCCCACTGGCTTGATTGATTATAGGAGATTCACACGGAGAATCATTACGATCTTACAGGCTGCCCCTATAACCCATACACACACTGCCATGACGTAAAACCTATTTATTTCCTTGAAATAAATATTTCCATTTATTTCCTTGAACTGTCTTCTCAAGCCAGTGAAGTCATTAAGATCTGAAATTCCAGCACAGTACTCTAACCAGCAAAATCCTAGGTGCTTTTAAAAATTAATATTTAAAGCAAATATTCCTTTTAAAAATAACTCCAAACCAAGGCTTCATCTAAAAAGTGCACACTGAGCATCGCTTTACCTACTGCATGCACTCCATAGGGCTGTGTTAATTGTTACAGAGCTAACCACAGGCCCTCGCTCTGATAAAGCAAACTTGGAAAATAAATCTCCGTTACAGTTTCCACTTCTCAAAGACCAAAAGGCATCAGCAGAGCACCCAGCAAAAATCGTGGTTTGGGGGGTCAGTGTGAGCTAGAACCCCTTAATATTTGCATGTGCCAGTGCAGGCGACTTTAGGCTAAGAATTGTTCCAAGACTTTTGTGTTATTACAAATGCAGATAAAATTATGCACCTGTGTACAAATATCAGAAAGATGGTGTAAGGTATTAGGAATGGACTTAAAAATTTATTAGAGCAAATGCTCAGAAAATAACATTATGGAATTGACTTCTAAGAGGGAATCAACAGAATATTTTGCATAGTTAAATATCTTCTCCAATTTAAACTTTATGTTGCGGCTTCAAAACCAATTAGGCTGCGTTACGGTCTGATGATTTGCCAAATTACCCTTTCTAAAACAAAAGTGGTTTTTGACTAACAAAGGAAAACCGCAGCTACGGCGTTTATTTTCATTTTTATAGCATAGTCTATCCAAGGCCCCACCTCAGTAAAACCTTTTAAGCATATTTGTAAATTCATAGACATGAGAAGCCCCTACCAAATCACTACTTCAACGTAATGGCTTTTCCATTGACTTACCTCAGACTGGAAAGTCACTTAATGAGTGTACTTGTGTGTGACAAGTAACATATATGCTCAAGTTTTTGTTACCCTGCTACAAAACTTCCTATTTAAAAAAAAAAAACAAAAACAAAAAAACCACACCAAATGCTCATAATTCCCAGGGGAAGAAAACACCAGTGCCAGAATATCAGCATATAGTGGAAATGAGCCAATAGAGGTCAGCAGTACGTAACAGAAATATCTTCTTAACACCAGCCATGTCAACTACACTTACCTATGGTCATAAAAAAAAAATCTTAACTGTTATTTGGTGGAAGTTTTCCTGCCAAAAATGGAACATTTTTTCATAATGAAAAGTATTTTTCTATTTTGAAAACCATCAGCATTTCATAACTCACAATACACATAGCACAGCTTCAAAATTTTGCTAACTTTACTTTGCTAATCTCTGCTACTGTGTCGTTCCTTGGGTATTGGCCATGTAAGAGTTAAATTTCCAGTTATATACCTGAGAATTTCACTGCAAGAGGGCTTAGACTGGAATAAGCAAAAAGCAACTCAGACACTCCAGACTTTCATCTCCTTTACTTTAACAAGTAACGTTTTTTGACCAGAGAAACGTGTTTTTTACTTCTTTGCTAAAAGTATGTATTTATCTATATTTCTAATTATACCAGTGTCATAAATTAGATTTTTTTTTTTTAATTAAAATTCAACACATCTGTATTCTTCATCTCAGTTCCCACCAGGCATGATTACTTCTTGTGGATAAAGTCTTGGATACACACCTGAACTCTCACTTACACAGGTTTAGAGAATTTTTTTTTTTAATTTTTAAAATATTTTTGAGGAAAAATACAACTTCAAAATAATAGGAGATTGTTACGAACAACAAGCATTCTGCTTTAATTCAACTGTAATGTCTATTTATGTCCTATAAAGAACAAAATTTGGACAGACAAATCCGTTTTAATGGATACCTACTTGAGTAATATTACATTCTAGTCCAAACAAGTGGCTGCATGCTGTATGGCAATCATGAATTACAGTTAACTAAAGGAGTATTAAGTTTGGAAAGTAACAAAGGCAGCATGAAAAGCAACCACTTAAAACAAAACCTTTAAAAAAGGCACAGAACTAATTACTTTTTTCAGCAGGCAAGATTGTTAAAAACTAATTTGCCACCTGCTGTCACAGAACAAGTCTTGATCATCTTAGTAATGAAGTAGTCAGACATTTGACTGTACAAGTTAGAGCATATTTTAACTTGATGAGGGATAAGACTACACAATGAAGCAACTGCAGAAGGAAAGCTTACTGCTTCATAATTTATTAAATACACGTCCGTTGTACCTATTAACGTTCTGGAAATAAAGCAGGGAATGTTTATTTAAAAAGCAGGATCCAAGAGGTACTGTAACACTTTTCTACATTGTTTTTTTTTCCTTTTACAACAGTGAATTTTGTTAGTCTTTCCTCTGTATATCAGCTTATATGTAACTTTAGAGTAATGAAATCCTACAGGTTTCAGCAGGTGTCATTACATGCATGACACCCACTCATCTCCTGAACGAACACCAGCTTCCACAGATACAATAGCTGTTGTTTCCAAAGCAGCCCAGGGAATTAATGGAATTTCTTCCATTACTTTTTTGTCCACATGCTCTAGGAGGCTTTAAAATTCAAACATTTCGCTCTTTAACTTTCAGAGTGCAAAGACATAGTTGGAAAGATTATTGTCATGCTGTGTGAGCATTCCTCTCACCCCCAAGGATTTAATTCACTAATAAAACGGCTCTGCAGCTTGTGGCCTAAGGTAAACTACAGACCTGGCAGCAGACTATGAATCAAGATCAAAGTGACATAAGGCCTTGATCATTAATGCTTTCCTTCCTTTTTACATAAAATGTACTGCCACGACTGAGTCATGAGAAGGATCATTTCCAGGTTGATTCTCCCCAGCTCAGAGACGGTAGGACAGGCTTTACTCCCATATTTTATGTACCTGTAACTTCACTGACCTCATGCCTAATTTACCCCATCGTCAGATTAGAATCACAGCCACGGAGTACAGTCTTTCCATAATGGAGCTATAATGACAGTCATTTTGGAATACATTAATAATTATGAACTGAAACCTGCAGCCCTTATCCAGATGAAAACTTGCACTATCTTTGGTGCTTGATTTCACCAGTAGTTTCAGCTAAGCAAAGACTGCAAGTTTGGGTGTTATAGTACAAAACTTTTCATTTTAAAATTGTATACAGGCAAAAGAATTCAGCTGTACATAAAAACATCCAAAATTTTTCACAAACAAACATCCTTTGCTTATTAGCTTATTAGGACTCCTGGTTCTCTGTGCTTACAGTGGTAAGTACCATAGCCATTTAATCTAGGCTGTATTAATTCAAGTAGGTGCTAAAAATAATTACCTTCATTACAACATCGAATTTGAACTAGACAGCTATTCTCTAGCATTTAAAGTATATTACTCCTCATTTCTTTCAGATTTGGAGAATAACTTCATTTACTGGGGAGGAAAATAAAATTGAAAAAAAATTAAAAAAAAGCTTGTAACTTTCCCTGGTAGCTAGCAGAGTAAAGTTTTGGGGGTTTTGTTCTTTGTTCATTTGGTTTGGTTTTTTTCCAGAAAATCTTTCACTGTCTGCTGGGCCTGTGCAAACCTCATGAGGTTCAACAAGGCCAAGTGCAAGGTCCTGCACCTGGGTCGGGGCAACCCCCGATATCAATACAGGCTGGGAGATGAGGGGATTGAGAGCAGCCCCGCAGAGAAGGACTTGGGGGTACTGGTGGAAGAAAAGCTGGACATGAGCCAGCAGTGTGCGCTTGCAGCCCAGAAGGCCAACCGTATCCTGGGCTGCATCAAAACAAGCATGGCCAGCAGGTGGAGGGAGGGGATTCTGCCCCTCTACTCTGCTCTGGTGAGACCTCACCTGGAGTACTGCGTCCAGCTCTGGAGCCCTCAGCACAAGAAGGACATGGACCTGTTGGAGCGGGTCCAGAAGAGGGCCACAAAAATGATCCGAGGGCTGGAGCACCTCTCCTACGAGGACAGGCTGAGAGAGTTGGGGCTGTTCAGCCTGGAGAAGAGAAGGCTGCGGGGAGACCTTATTGTGGCCTTTCAGTACTTAAAGGGGGCCTATAGGAAAGATGGGGACAGTCTTTTTAGCAAGGCCTGTGGTGACAGGACAAGGGGTAATGGTTTTAAACTAAAGGAGGGTAGATTTAGGCTAGATATAAGGAAGAAATATTTTACAATGAGGGTGGTGAAGCACTGGAACAGGTTGCCCAGAGAGGTAGTGGAGGCCCCATCCCTGGAAACATTCAAGGTCAGGTTGGACAGGGCTCTGAGCAACCTGATCTAGTTGAAGATGTCCCTGCTCACTGCAGGGGGTTGGACTAGATGACCTCTAAAGGTCCCTTCCAACCCAAAGCATTCTATTCTATGATTCTGCTGTTAAATTTTATCAGCCTGTCAGTAAGGAAGTGACATTTAATTTTTTTTTTTTCAGAGTGTTTAATTTACCTAATTGTCTTATTAAATGTGAAAACATTATTGAGGTACTTGTTTCTTATTTATGAAGTACAGTCTCCTCTCAAAAACTTTATTACATGTCTAAACTCTTTATAGATGAAAGTAATTTCTGACAACTCAAAAATGAAGTTGTTCTGGGAGAAAAGGAACTGTTTAAGGCAGTTATGCTGCTGAAGCCGTGTACATGATTGCTAAAAGAATCTGTATCAGTATTTACACGAGATGCAGCAATATGTACTGGATTTTGACTAAGGCTTTTCAGTTCAGTTTCCAAGATGATTTTGCATGATGAAGGTATATCTACTGACCCAAACACCTGAAAAGCAGAAATACAGTCTATTTTGGTTTTGTAAGAGTTCAGACCCAAGTTTTATGTTTCCTCAAATAAATACACTTTCATTGATATTACAGTGCTCCAGTACAACATTTTTCCATGCGGAATCTGTATCGAAATGGCTCATCCAGGCATAGACCCAGCATCAGCCGGCTTTGTTCAAAATAACAATTATCAAGAAATGTCCTTTGAAAATCTCATAGCCAGTTAGAACATACATAGCCAGTTAGTTACCAACAAATCAACAGGTTTTATATCTTAGTACACGTGGAACTCTATTTTTGTTTTTGTTAATAAAATAATTTTATTAAAAACTATTGTAATGAACTGCAAACGTCTTACTTCATAATAAAAAGAAGCAACAGAACATCCCAAGTCATTATTTGGTTACAAATTATATCATGTAAACTCTGCTTCTCATTGCCTGCATTTTCTCCACTGTAATATAGACAAGGAAAGTGATCCAATATTGAGGAGAAAAAAAAAATAATATAAGTCTGGTATAGGGATTTTTTTTAAAGTTAAATATAAGGTAGAGGCAAATTTTATAACTTGACAAAAGCTGTTGGGAAGTTACACAGACAGCTTGGGTTTGCTTGCAATTAATTTTCCATAACTGTCCTTAAAGCTTGCATCAAAAGCATTTTTAAAATTTGAACGTAAACCTTAATGTTTCACAGTTAAAACATATCAAAAACATCATAGCCTACGTTCCTGACCTCACAGGTCTTCACTAAAATAATTTTTTTTACTAGAAGTCACTGTCAGATAATCACGTAAAGTGTATATGTATATAAATCTACCTCCACACATCACAGTGTCTTTGTAATACATTCTCATATTCACGGACTAGTCACAGGAAAGAAACTCTGATTTAGTTTTGCTAAAAAGATATATTTCTTAGGCATGTTGTGACCTACTTCAAAAGTGCTTTAAATGTTTATTTTGGAAGTTTCATGGAAGAAATCTCCTACGATCTATACAGGTCTCCTTCCATTTCAACACATTCAATAAAAGCCAGTGTTTTCCAAAAGAAACAAAAAGCTAGGCTTTTGAATATGAACAGCTACTCAAACTGCCCAAATAAGTGACTCAGTTTTCCAAATTGCCAGGACCTCATGCTTTCCAACAAAATTTAAAAAAAAAATTAATTTAGAACCTGTCTTACTCTGTTGTGTTTTTCAACGGTCTAATTTAAGCACCTTAATTACATTAAAATTTCTGCCAAGAGAGTCTATGAACTGGAGTTACACAAAAAAAGAGAATGAAAAAACACACTGCACAATCAGAAAGCATTAAAAAAAAAAGTTCAAATGAGAAAACAACCTTAGGAAGACCCAGTAAGAACAGCTTCATCAAACTTCCTCAGACTATAGAAGTTTGCCTTGTCCTGTGCTAAATTTTTATGTTCAAACGCATTCAGGTAACTCTTTCAGCACTGTTTCTGCCTCATTCTATGATCACAAACTGCAAACTGTAGTTACAAAACCTTCTCATTTCTTGCACACAGGTCAGTTGCTTCCTTTCAGTTATCCCTTATTTCTCCCTCAATCATCCATCCCCACTTACCCACCAGGTCCCCCGACAGGCTCAGCTAATTCAAAAGCTCATTAGCAGGATCCCAGAGAGCTAAGGGCTGCATCACAAACTAACCTGAGTGTACTCTTGGTCTCAGTCTAAGGAAGAACCAGTTGGAACTCTAAGCAAACACACTATCAAAGCACAAGAAGATGCTGCGGTCAGAAAATGTAGAACAGGATGCTCTGATGCTGCTGAAGATACAGTTCAAGGGATTGCCTAGACTTGGCAAAAAGAAGATTGTGTCCAACCGTTGTCTAGTAGAACAACTGGTCTGATCTGGTGGAAGAGAATGCTGCTGGAAAGGTAGCGGTATCTGCACAACAGTGTGCCCCCCACAGCTTGGTTCTCCCATCGTGGAATCCCCAAAGGAAAACGAGCTCTTTCAAGGGAACACTTTGAATGTCTTTCCTACAGAAAGATTCAACTTTGTCTCATGAATAACCCAAAATGAAAAGAGAACAGATATCCCACTAAGTGAATACTTTCAGCTCTTCTAATCTGCTGCTTATTTTCACTGCCTCATATACACTCTTTTATCCTACAAAATCAGACAAAGGTGTATTAAATTTGCTGGTACGGCCCAAGGACTTCTGTGGCCTTAACTGCAACCAGCACAGAACCTAAGCTGGAAAGACCACAGAACCAAGAGTCTGAAACACCACCAAAGATCCTTAAAACTGCTTCTCATAACCCACCCCACAAAGATCTAGATATATCTACTTCAGAGATTTTTTTTTTTTAGGATGAATTTCCAAAATACATACATGCAACAAAGGCAGAAAATGTAGACAAAAACATCTCTATTGGGTCAGCATCTTTTATCTGACAGTGGCAATTAAGAACAGGGTGAGTATAAAGCAGTACTGCCATGGTGTACCTGCTAGAGTCTGGCAACGCACTGGTTAGGGACTTTGTAAACTGGAAATTGCATGTGAGAGATGGTAATAGGTTTCTTTTTGTTTCTTTTAATGAGCCTGTCCAACCACATTGCCGCTCATTTCTACTCTTGACATGTACGACATCCCATGGCAGCAAGTTCTACAATTTAATTCTACAGAACTTAATTTTGAAGTTCTACATGAAGTACTGCATGCAGTACTTAATTTGTTTTCTTTTACTAAATGTCTAATAATTTTAAACTGTGACTCTGTACCAATTTCTATGAGGGAGTCGTTTCCCTTTCTATCTATCCATTCTTTTGTAAACCTCTACTGTACCTTACCTTAATCATCTCTTTGTTAAACTGAAGGCAAAAAAACTCCTCCACAAATCAAGAGATACAATAGCAGTATGGCTCTCAAAGATCGTTGTGTTCTGTCTGAGAATCTTTTTTGCTGGGGATGCTGTTATAGCTTCCTTCAAGAAAAGCCTCTGTCGTCACTGACTGCCTCTCCTCTTCAGTTTAGCCCACAGAATTAGTGGACGATTTCAGACTATTCAGGAAGAGTTCCCCAAAGAAGTATCAGAGCCCGATATGGAGGACTCTGTTCCACTGCTCTGGAAAACCTGGAATGCACATCTGTTTTATTTGTATTACCTACAATATATGAACTGTTTTCATATCACCCAAAGACAGTTTTGGTTAATGCTTGATTTCACTTCCAAATACAAGTGAAAACTGTAGTTTGCACTCTGTCTTAATTTACACTGACATTTAGGAGAGCCCTCTTCACACTAATTCTTTTTTTCCAGGTTAAAAGGAAGGCATAAACAGGAGGCTCTAAAAGCCTCTGTACACAATGCACTTCTGATGCATGGCCATTCACATAAACAAGACTAAGAAAAAGGTTTTTCTTATGCTTCGTTTTAAAATTACAGGCTCCTGGCTACTACCCACTCAAAAGATGTCAAATTTATGTCGAGAAGTAGGAATTGAACAATTTGTTTCTTAAAGCTTCAGATTTCCCTTTCCCAAGCTTCCATTCTGTTTTGAGAAGAGAGGTATTCCTGATGCCTTGGTTTATTACAGTAAGGTGCTCTTTGAGACCTTTGTGGTTTCTCCCTGCAAGTGCAGACCTCCCTCTACAGCACAGGGATTCAGCTGTCAGCACGGTGACAAGCAGAGGAGATGAAGAAAAACATGGAATAGAAAACAGGCTGAAAACACTAAAGGCAGAAAGATGAAATTAGGTTTTTTTGAGGAAGAACGTTTATAGAGGACCAAAGAGCCAGAAGGTCTTTGTACACATAAATATGCAGATACAGTGAAATAAATCAAACTGTTGTATTAAATGTAGTATCTTGAGGTCACTGACTACAAGAGCCAAGTTTTCAGGGAGAGGAAATATCTGTTACTAGACACAGTTGGAAAAGTTGTGTGCCCCAAAGCACATGTATTACCTCTATGTAAGCTGGTCTTGATTCACAAAGTGCTCCCAGATGAACACAAACCCCCTATGTTGGGGCAAGTCCCTCCTGCACGTTCAGAGCCACAGGGACGTTGTGGCAGTGACTTGTATGCCCTTCTCGCACCCCAGGCTCTTTCCACCCATGGCTGTTCACACCTCCAGTTCTTCTAGCCTGATGCCACTTGTCCGCAAATCCTTTTCTTTTCCAACAGCAAGCAGTGAGCCTTTGATATATTTTCTCCATTTACTCAGTTTCCTCAGAAGGGTGTTCTTACTGGGGGTCCCCTGTGCCTAACAGCCCTTCCCATGGCACTGAACGCTGACCAGTAAAGAATAAGTAGGAAAACGAATCTGGAAATAACAAGCCAAGCAAAGTTTAGCAGGAACATAAAAAATGTTCCAAAACAGATTTTCCTGGAGATATGATATTTTTGTCTCCAGTCACTGTTCTGACAGAGCTTTGTTTGAATACTTTTATGGCTCACCCTTAAACAAGGAGCCCTAGTCTTTAAATACCAGACCTTTTTGATGCGAAAACTTGATAAAGACAGTAAAATTTGGGTACAATGAACTGCGGAGACTCTGAACTCCTGGAAACATTTTGGACGGGGCTCTGAGCAACCTGATCTAGTTAAAGATGTCCCTGCTCATTGCAGGGGGTTGGACTAGAGGACCTTTAAAGGTCCCTTCCAACCCCAACCACTCTATGATTCTATAAAGACTGTTCACAAAACACACAGTTACAAATTTGCTACGTTCAGGCCTTCTCCCCACTGTTCTGTATAGCTGCTAATATTTAGCTGCTATTTGCAACTATACAGTTAACTGCTTAGTTAATTTAGCAATTTAGATGTTAATAAGGAAGCTATGTCTTCCATTATTACCAGCTAAAATCCCAGATGTATTAAACCAAGGCCATTTCTTATAATGCAGTCCACAGCACACAGGACTTTTTTTTGACTTAACTATGGAATAGGAATAATTGTTATTAGTTTGCTACAAACACCTCTGTGGAAGGATAAAGACTTAAAGACATCAAATATGTCACAAAATAATACTTAGAAACATCAAATATGTCACAAATTCTGGAAGAAATGTGTGGCAGTGGAGAGATGAGAGTTTGATGAGGGAGGTTTAGGGGGAACTGAACTCCAGCTGCAATACTGGTGGCCACTGGCAAGCGCCTTCAGGCCAGAGCTACAAAAACTAGAGGCTCTAAACCCATTTATGTCCCTGAACCTTTTGCAACTCAGCACTTCTGAACCCACAATCTGCTGGAGAGGATTACACCCCTCTCCCAGCCCTGGCAGAGAGGATCTCTTTTTTTGTAGCGAAGCCCTGAAACGTGAGCCCAGGTCACGAGCAGGGCCACGGAGCGTTACTGTACCTGAGAATCCACCATCACCTTCCAGAGCAGAGTGCTGGATTTGAATTGCTAAGAGCATATGCACTTATATGGCTTGGATCTCTGCAAAAGAGACGCTCACGGAGCATAGTAAATACAAGGCCTGAGATACAGCGTTTATCTCCTCTTCCTCCTCCTCTGCAAATAAATTACAAGTAATAAAAATCAATATTATTTTGCTTAGATTTCTTCCTCTCCCCCTGCACTGCCACAGCATTGTTTTTCAGACACCTACAGGAGGGAATATCCACATTCGGATTTTAGGGAATCCCATAATCTCAAAGGTGAATGAATCCTAATGGAGTAGAAAGATCTACATAATCCTTGCTTGCAGAGCAGCATCATTTATAACACAGAAAAATTCTACTGTCATTTTCTTCTTGACATGTTATAATCTAACTTCAAATTTCTTGAATTCACAGAGGGCTTTTGTTTTGTTTTTACCATAACTACTTATTGTAACTTTTGCTATTTTTTTTCCTTAACATTTACTCCAGCATGTCATGCTCTGTTTGAGAGGAGTAATTGGTTCATTCCTTTAGGGGAAAAGCAAAACACAAGCAAATACAATATTTGCACATAAAGTGCACACAGATTTTTGCTTTAAAGCAAAAATAAATAGTCTTTACATCCTCTAAATATTAACACCACAAAGTCTTTGCCCTGGTGAATATACTGTGAATTGTTTTAGATTTATGGCATTATTATACCATAGTTTAATAATGTTTCTTACCAACCAAGGGAGAAAGCTTAGCTACACTAAGTAAATAATATTAACTACTGCAAGGAAAGAAAACGCTGTTCTGGTTAAGGCAGTGGACTAAGATTAATAAGGTCTTAAATTCCAGATTCTGTCACAGTCTTCCTATGTGACATTGGAAAAGATATATCTTCATGCCCTGCCTTTAACTCCCTTCTATAAAACAGAAAAGCAAGAACTATAAAACTATTTGGCAGCACAACATTCTGGTTTTGTGCTGAATCACTGCCTAGTATAATGGGGCCATAATTTTGGTTAGGGCTTATCTGCCATACTATAATAATTAATAAAAAATAGTAATCTATGCCTTCATGAATAAAAATATCTGGATGAAGACCAAAGGGCTCCACTGCATTATTTAATGAACCGAGTTAAAAGAGCATCACGTTAATACCAAGAAATGCAAGAAGCACAAGTACCAGCCCAAGGACGAGGGAAGGCAGTGCTGAGAACGACCTACCACAACTGTTGAGAATTTCGGCCAGGTCACTAAGACGTCTGTGTCCCCTGCCACCACTGTTGCCTGCTGAAAGGCAGGGTTTGCCATGCAACGAAGGAGTGACTGCACTGCCAAGGAGTGTGTGCACACACGCACGCTCTCAGTTAACCATCATGCTGACTCCATCCAACCCTGCAGCCCCACCAAAACCTCTAGGGCAGCAGCAGCAATTCACTTCTGCACGGGCTGGCAGCCAGCCTGGAACTGCGATCCACACCATTCCTTACTGCTTCCTCCATTTCCTGCATCATTTCTAAGTGGTTTCTACTAAAACTGATACCCTCATTCCTCAGAGGTGTACTTAAGAGTTTGAAATGTTATTTTCAAATGCACTGATCACTTGTAGGTGTAGTCTACAGGCACTGTGTAGAATCAGCGTGTGATGCAGTTGGTTTTGGTTTTAATGTAAAGGGGGAAAAACTAGTCAAATAAAGTTAGTCTTGTACAAAATCCTGGGCATGTTTTGCACCTGGTTTACTCTCCATAAAATGGTAGATAAATCACTGTACATGTTTTCAATATTAATGTTTGCTTATGGATTTAAATTTCCAGGTAAAACTGCACTCACCGCTGCCATATATAAGATACCACATCTGCTGTGGAGGAAAAAGACTGATAGCAATTTTATTTTCTTTCGTATGTGATTTATCAGTCTCACACAATCTGGGGGGAGAAAAGACTGTAATGGATTTGAGTGCTACAGATTATATTTGTTAAGTAATTTTTCAAAAGTGCTTAAATACTCACAAGAGTTCATAAAAGCTTCAGAAAAGATAATAACACTCCAAGTATTAAAAGGAGCAAGAGAGCTAGCAGTGGAATGAATACAGAGCAATTAATTGCTCTGCACTTTTTTTTGCTGTTCCTTCTAGCAGAATCTCCAACAGTAGCCAGGATGAGTACAGTAATTAATCTTTTTTATCATCTGAGATCAGCGTGATTACTGGGCACACCTTTTAAGTGGAAATCTAGCCTGACATCCTACTCTTAATTATTCACGGTCATGATTAAAGTTTATCATAAAAACAGAAAAAAAGAATACTTGCACAATACAGATTTGCAAAAATCCACTCAGTAAAGGGACAAAACCCAAAGATCATTGGCATCACACATCCTCTGTGTAAAGTCAGCCAAAACCGGGAAGGAACTACAAGTTAGATCTGAAAGTATTCAAGGCACTACTGAAGAAACAAGACTCATTGGACGTTGCTTCTAGCCACGCAGAAGGCAGCAAACATCTCTCTTACGCATTGCAGAAACTGAGAGACTAAAATGAAAACATTTGGGAATGCAGTTCACCGAGATACATTTGACGTACCTCTGCATTTTAATGAGTCATTTTTAAAGTCAGGTGGTTTGACAGGCCATCACGTAAATGTGCGAGTGAATCATAAGTAAATGACTTTTGAATCGCTCACTGAAAAACACAGACAAACTCTAATTTACTAGTTGTGTCATTTATTTGGATGATTGTATCATTTATTTTGACAATTGTAAATTAACTTTCAATATGAATGTAAAGAAAGCTATCATACAGAATGCTTGATGGCATATTTTCTAAGATGAGCATAGCTGTGTCACGGCAGCGTTGGCTATTACATTTTTGCTAGCGCTTAAAGGAGTGGAGTTCAATGAAATTTCAAACTACTTCAATTTAAAACCAGTAACTTGTGAAAAGCCATTCACTATTCAACCACTGTTAAATACCTCCCACAGTCCTCTCTAAGTTTTCTTCTAGGAATACAAATGTTATTTTATGCTGAATAAGAAGTAAGCAAGCCACGTTTATGCAAAACAACTGAAATATAAGCAGCTTAAGACAACCCTGAGAGGTATTACCTTAGTTTTTCTGACTTACCTGTCACAGTATAATAATACGGTTTATAATTTAAAGCAATAAAAGTGAAACAGAAAACTGAGAGCTTGATTCTTCAATTTATTAATGTGATTTAAATGGAAGGACTTGCACGAATCAGTACATGGGAAAGATTTCCAAGCCTGGGTAAGCTCTCTTGGTAAATAATTTGCTAAATTTATGATGATACCTAGAGATTGGTCAATGGCAAAACTGTACATGTGTTTATTGAACTTATTTCTTACCAGAAACTGAAGGTCAGGTGATTAATTTTCAATAAATTCACTTTTAAATTATGACTGTCTTAGTAATATGGGTCTGAATTTGAATGCAGCACTGACTGCCCACCCTGTACTGACAGTTACGCACTCTTGAACTGCCGTGCTCATTTCTATCGCTTAAATATAATTTAAAAAAAAGAAAAACCCTATCATGCCCAAACTATTATAGAGTTCTCCACAATTCACAATANAAAAAAAAAAAAAAAAAAAAAAAAAAAAAAGCAGAGCAAATCCAAACACAAACCACTACTTCACCTCCCTAAAAAACTACAGTTCATGCATACCAAGCCAAAATTAGAACCAAGAATTATTCTGACCAAGGAGTAACACCCAATTAGTTTTCCAGACAAGCTCAGATGATTTGTACAATACCAGACAGAGAAAGTAAGATCAGAAAAATAGGCTGGTTTTTGTTAAAAGCCATGAATACAAAATTATACATTTGGCTTCTCATAATGCCATCTTTGGAGTAAGTATTAATAATAACATCAGACACTATACCATACAAGTCTTAGCAAAAAGATTTTGAATGTAAGTGAAGCTAAGGGTAAAGAATGGATCTCTATAGCTATTAAGAAACATTTTCAGGAAACCATTCTGAACAGTGCTATTAAGGGGTGTTCTGGTATGGTACAGTGACACACTTTCCCACTCATCTAGAATATGTATGGAAGCATTTGTACTTCAGCAGTGCAAAGATGCCCTACTTAGAATTGAAAACCCACTGCAGCAGGTAATAAGTGTACAAAGTGAAAGATGTTAGGCTGGTAAAATGTGCATTTTGTTCCAAATCAGCTCTTTAACCCCGTATTAAAAAACAAGAGAGAGGGAAAAGCAGAGGAAAACACAACAATGCTATAGTTCTGCAGTTAACCCTTCTACAGTACACTGCAGTTATTCCAAATACATGGTGATTTGAAACAAATCAGGGCACCATGATCCTATACCTTAATTTAGAAGGCATGAATGTGTCAGCAAAGGAACTGGTAACAGATAGGGTGATAGAGAAAAGAAATAAATGTAGCAAGCCCACGTGAAAAACGAGAACGTACATGAGAGTACGAAAACACTTTATGTTGACTGTCTGTTGGTGCTGTGATAGAATAAGCACAAGGACAACTCTACCTGTCTCTTTCTGAAATTATCAGCCATTCTCCCTTGCTCTCTGATGGCCACCTGGCCTGTAGTTCATGGTCCTTGGTTTAATTCAAACAGCTGGCTTCGCAGAATCAATAGAATAAATCAGAGTGCACATTCATCTGTTTATGAAGACAGTTCACTGTTCTCTCTGCTTGGAACAATGTTCAGATGACTGTATGAGGAGACTGAGACAATTGTTTACAATGGCACTGGGAGCATGCAGCCAACGCTGGTTTGTAATGGGGTTAGATCTAATAAGCTGAGGCTGACAGACGCGTCTCCCCAGCATACTTAAGGGAGTCACTGTTGCTCTTTCCAGTTGCTGAGGCAGTTTCTGTAAGTACACCACTCATTGGGAAGGTGAATGTCTTTTACATTTTCTAGTGAAATAACAGAAAAAAGAAAGTTGCAAATGAAGTACTGCATTTAAGCTGCATTTAAGTTAAACCCTTTTAAGTTTAATCACTGTTTTGGAAAATTCTCATATCTATTCACATAGATATGTGAATTTCCTCATTTTAAAAAGTTGTTACTTTTCCAAAGTATTTTATCTTAATTATTTGTTGAGCTCAGGTTAAACTCACAGATGATTTCTATTTCTATTTCCACAAAAATCAATTTAGGAAAAAACTACCATTTTCCAAACAAGATAAAAAAATCATGCTTTTTCAAACAGCATTTCCTCATCTCTCAAAACTGTGTTAGTAGTTGTTGTTGGAAGTTTATCCATTACACTTTATGAAAATCTTACCAAACTAAGATGCCAGATTGGTTTACATGTGTCATCCTTAAATTTGCCTTTCTTTTGACTGATAACTGATTTCTAAGCTTCACTCCTTATTATCAGAACTTAAGGCAATGTCTTCTGTTTTCATTACAGAGGTATCAAACACTTGATATTGAAATATCAAAGCCTAAATCTGCCAATACAGATTTCAGTGAAAACTCTGAATGAGTATTCAGGCCTGAATTTGTGCTATACGTACTTTTATCAATCTGTTAGAAAAATTGAGAGGCCAGGAGTTTCTTTGAGACTTTATCAGGCATTCGTACACTTCAGTGTGTCAACTACTATAGCTGCATCTCTGCAGATTTGGTAACACACTGACATAACTTTGTTTCCTGAAATACAAAGACATGGACCTATTATTTTACTGAATTTTATGTGAAATCAACTATTTATTTTTCTACTTGGGCAGTTTATGTTTTGAGCATGGAGCAGCAGTTCAGCATCAGGGTGTTTCCTCCCGCGTGCCAGCACGTGGTCTGGAAAGAAGCTGCAGAGACCAGCCAGCCATGAAAGCCACTAAATGGTAGGCCTTCAGACACCCAAAAACTTGTCCTCAGTCTTCCCAAGACTTTCTCTACAGTAAACTACTCCTCTATCTTTCCCTTTCTCTGTTCCTTCTGTGGCTTCATCTGCTTCTCCCCGCCTGGATTGCCCTGTTCCCCAGGCATGACATGGGGAAGGGGCAATCGCCGACCCCTGGTGTCTCCAGCCACAGCAAACCCCGTCCCTGCCAAATGCACATTCAATATTTCCACTTTGTTTTGAGCCTAAGAATCAAGCCATGTAGTTCCGTCTCTGCCATCAAAAGATTTCACCAAAGTGAAAAAGTGGAAAAAGGAGGTGAGGATTTGGACAAGCAGGTTCTGGGAGGAGAAAGGGGAAGACAAAGAGAGGCAGGCAAGGATCGTTAAATTAGTGTTTTGGCTTTCTGAAAGTACTGTTTTCATGCAATAATCAGGCAAATAAGAGGATATTTAATCGCCAAAGATAATCATACATCTTTGTATAGCCAAAGATGATCATACAAGGTTATAAACACATTTGGGCTAAGAAATTCTCCTGATTAGTCAATGCAATAAAAAGGAGAAAGACTAATCTATGCAAATTAAAACACTCAACGGAGCCTTTGTAATATCCAGAGCTGCTTAGTCAGGCTTCAGAAAGACAATACACATTTTATGGTTGACACACGAAGCAGCACAGTTGGGAATTAGCGGCTGGGAGCTAAATGCTACCTGTAGGATTTGGTACCTTTGCTGCATGTCACCTGGCGCAAAGCCTTAATGGCACGTTCTGGTAATACACTTGGCTGCTGCCAGCAGGCCGAGCAAAGACGAGTTAAGCGTCTTTGTTAGGAAAACTGGGTATTTGTTCTCTTCTGGTTTTAGAAGACATAGCTGCAACGAAGGCAGGATTCTGGCTCTTAAAAACTGAAGATATCATTAGTATCATTGAAATTATAATTTTTTAAAGGCATCTTTGAATAAGGTAGATACACTCCATTTTGAAGAATCACTAAATACAGGAAAATCTACTGGAATGTGAAGCAAATGTCATTACATACTCCGCTGTGGAAGCTAAACTACTGCCCTGGTTAAGGAGCTCAAATACTCTTAAATCTGTTCAGGCACGCAGGATTAATGAATGAGTTTTATTTTAAATGCTTTGCTGAAGTTTTCTTAGGTTATTAACTTGTGTAATCAATCTTAGAATCACAGAATGCTAAGGGTTGGAAGGGACCTTTAGAGGTCATCTAGTCCAACC